>JAKSZU010000019.1:9066079-9166690 GCA_026018925.1 Tupaia tana | reverse complement strand
AAAAGTTGATGCCAGGGACAGGCTCCACAGCACAGCAGTAGCGCACCGCTCAGGAGAAGGGAGAGCCCGCGGGCGACCCCAGTCTGAACGCCCAGCCCAGGGAGCCTGAGACCCGGAAGTGCCCACACTCTGAGGGCGGCCTGGAGAAAGGGGAACAAAGAGAGCACACCCTGCCAAGGTGCTGATCTCTCTCTCTCGGTCTCTGTCTCTGTCTCATGTGCACACACACACTCTATCATGAAATTAAAAATTTAAAAAGAAAACCCTCGATGCCCCTTGGGACCAGCAGTTAGCGTAATGGCTATGTCGCTGGACTCCCACGTAGTCGACCGCAGTTCGCGTCTCGGACCCGGTGGCTTAAACTCACGCCGGGCGCGTGTGCGTGCGTGCCCAAGATCCCGAGAGGAGAATGGAGGAGAAGGGATTGCGGTGTGGCTATACCCCCTGGGGGGTGATTTCTCACTCTCTGTCTCTCTGTCTCTCTGTCTCTGTCTGTCTGGCGAGCGCACGCGCCCTATAGCAAGAAAAAAGAGAGAGAGAGAGAGAGAGAGAGAGATTATGATAATAAATAAAACTAAATTAATTTTTTATAAAAAGATTTCGACAGCCGCCTCTGCGCCGTCGCTCTCCACGGTTACGCTGGTTCTCCGCCCCTCCTTCCTGGCGCTCCAGGGCCGTGGCCGATCCTAGCGTGAAGCAGATCAAGACAGACGTGGTGAAGCGATTGGTCAAAGAAAAAGCGATGCATGAAAAGGAAGCAAAACAACAAGAAGGAAAGATTGAAAAAAATGAAAGCTGAAGATGGGGAAAATGATGCCATTAAAAAGCAGGCAGAGATCCTCCAAAAGTCCCGGATGTTGATCCCAGATTGCCAGCGCAGATTGGAAGCTGCATACACGGATCTTCAGCAGATATTAGAAAATGAAAAAGATCTGGGAACCAGCAGTTAGCGTAATGGCTATGTCGCTGGACTCCCACGCAGTCGACCACGGTTCTCGTCCCGGACCCGGTGGCTTAAAACACGCCGGCGTGTGTGCGTGCGTGCCCAAGATCCCGAGAGGAGAATGGAGAAGAAGGGATTGCAGTGTAGCCATCCCCCCTGAGGGGTGATTTCTCACTTTCTGTCTCTATGTCTCTCTCTGTCTGTTTGGCGAGCGCACGCACCTCTCCAAAAAAAAAAAAAAGAAAATGAAAAAGATTTGGAAGAAGCTGAAAAATATAAAGAAGCACCTTTAGTACTGGATTCAGTGAAGTTAGAAACCTGAAACTTTTCTGTACAGGGTGTTTTTGGCATTAAATCCTGGGGTCCCTTCTACAATTCATTATTTTGACCACAGCTGTGTGTTCAAGCAGTATGAGAATGTGATTCTTTGGATGCCATTCATATATCTTCCTTTGCATATTTAATGTGTCAAATAAATGAGTTCGTCTAATAAAATTGTTTATTTCGTAAAAAAAATGAAAAAAGAAAAAAAAAGGTTTCGTCTTCAGAGTGCCCAAGGTCTCCAAGATGGAGGCCGGGAACCTGCTCCCTCTTTACACACCAGCAACTCCAGCATAGCCCCGCCACGAAATCTGAGACTAGAGGAAAAGTGTTGAGTTTCTATAGTCAAATCTGATTGTTCCCACTAACAGAGTGGAGAAAAGGCACAGATAATCAAAAATAACTAATATCACTAACATATTTGATTTGTAGTATGTTATGATCATTTATAATACATTCATCTTTGCATTCATTTCATTCATAATTCATGGGTGTGAAATAATTCCTGATAATTCAGGAATCTGTCTTCTCACTAAGGAAGCTACAGATGTCTTTAAAGGATTTTTTTAGTTTCTTTCTTTAAATTTATTTCTTTCTCTCAGGAGCAAGACAGTTACAGAGAAAGACAGAGACAGGCACCTCTAGCACCTCTGGATGCCATAATCCTCCCCAGCTTCGATCAGACTCAGGTCCTGGGCACATGTGTGCCCAGCATCCTCTGGAGGTTTCCAGATACGAACTGGGAGCCTTCCCTCTGGGTCAGCCTCGCAGTCTGTCCTTTTTTCTGCTGAGCCACCATCTGGCTCCATGGAGGATCCTTTCTGTAGGACGTTTCCAAAAAAAAATTCCTTTCACTGTCTTCCTGGAGCAAGAAAGAAGCTTAGCCAATCAGATGCTCTCTCTGAGAGCTTTGACATTTGAACTGAGAGGAGGGGAAGGGCCTTTGGTCTTGGTGGACTAAGAATAGCCAAAGGGGCCAGCAAGTGGCATGTGGTTAAGGCCTCTGGACTCCCACATGGCCAACCACAGTTCAAGTCTTGGACCTGGCAGCTTGCTTTCTCATTTTCCATCTCTCTCTCTCTGATCAGATTAAAATAAATAAATTAAATAAAGTTAAATAAAATAATTCTTAAAAAAAAAGAATGACCAAAGCCCTAAAAATCAAGGGAACTTATTGTCCATATGGTAGACTCTAAAAAGGTCACTGGGATTCAATTCCTTCATTAGACTTGTCATAACAAACACTCGCTGAGTATTAAGCGTGGACCAAGTATCGTTCTAGATGTTTCCACATATTCGTTTCATTTAACAGAGACGAATTCAGAAGCTTTGAATAAATTTGCTCAAGGTTACACAGCCCGGCCAGGAGAGCTAGGTCACAAGGCCCTACGTCCTGATTCCAACTCCAGGGCTTTATCCACGACTCCACAGTCCACTCCAAAACTTGCCTAGATCCAGTTTCAGGGGTAAAATAATAATTTAAAAAAATCGTTTTGGAATATTTATTTTAAATTTTATTTATTATCATTATTTAGTTGTTTTTATTTTTCGAGAGGTTTTTGCTATAGGGCACGTGCGCTCGCCAGAAAGACAAGAGAGACAGAGACAGAAAGCGAGAAATCTCCTCCCAGGGGGGAAGGCAACGCCGCAATCCCTTCTCTTCCATTCTCCTCTCGGGATCTTGGGCACGCACGTACATGCGCCCAGTGTGACTTTAAGCCACCGGGTCTAGGACTCGAACTGCAGTCGACTACATGGGAGTCCAGTGACATAGCCATTACACCAACTGCTGGTCCCTCATTATTCTTTAGTTTTGACAGAGAGAGACAGACAGAGAGAAAAGGAGAATGAGAAAGCAAGCCGCGAGGTCCAGGACTTGAACCGTGGTCAACCATGTGGGAATCCAGTGCCTCAACCACCACACCATCTGCTGGTCTCAGAATATATATAAATATATATATATATATATATTTTTTTTTTTTTTGAGAGGTTTTTGCTGTAGGGAACGTGCGCTCCCCAGAAAGACTGAGAGAGACAGAGAGACAGAAAGTGAGAAATCACCCCCAGGGGGGATGGTCACGCCGCAATCCCTTCTCCTCCATTCTCCTCACGGGATCTTGGGCACGCACGCACACACACCCGGCGTGAGTTTTAAGTCACCGGATTCGGGACTCAAACCGCGATCGATTACATGGGAGTCCAGCGACATAGCCATTACACTAACTGCTGGTCCCAATATATATTATTTTTAATACATGAGGTGGTGGGGGGACAGCTGGTGGTGTGGTGATCGAGTGCACTGGACTCCCACATGGCTGACTGTAGTTCAAGTCCTGGTCCTGGCAGCTTGCTTTCTCACTCTCTCTCTCTTTTCCCCCCACTATCTGGTCAAATTAAAATAAATAAATAAATAAAGTTAAAATAAAATATTTTAAAAAACAGTATGAGATTGACTTGAAATGCAGAACTAACTTTATTTCAACTAATTGAGTATTAAAACTTAAAGGGGCAGTGGGGGCCAGCAGGTGTTGTGGTGGTGAAGGGTACTGGACTCCCATATGGCCCTACTGTGGTTTGAGTCCTGGACCTGGCAGCTTGCTTTCTCATTTTCCCTCTCTTTCTCTCTGTCTCTCACTCTGTCCCTCTCTGGTCAAATTAAAATAAATAAATAAAGTTAAATAAAATAATTCTAAAAAATTTTTAAAAACGTATAAGGGCCAGCAGGTGGCATGTGGTTACGGGCACTAGACTCTCACATGGCCGACCATGGTTTGAGTCCCAGATCTGGTGGCTTGCTTTCTCACTTTCCCTTTCCCTCTCTCTCTTGCTCTCTCACTCTGTCACTCTCTGATCAAATTAAAAGTAAATAGATAAATAAAGTTAAATAAAATAATTCTTGAAAAAAATAACTTATTGGGACCAGCAGGTAGCATTGTGGTTAAGGCACTAGACACTCCCACATGGCCAACCATGGTACAAGTCCCAGACCTGGAGGCTTGCTTTCTCACTTTCCTTCTCTCTCTGTGTGTCTTTCTCTGGTCATATATTTAAAAAAAAAAAAAAAAAAAAAAAAAAAAAAAAAGAATGAATAAGTAAAATTAAATAAATAATTCTTTAAAAAAAAAAAAAAAAAAAAAAGGAAAAACAAACTCATTTACAATTCCCAAGAATACATTGTTGTTAGGAGAGGAGACCGGCAAAAAGGGAGGCTTCCTAAGAGAGTGGGTGGACACACACACACACACACGCACGCACGCACACACACACAGAGTAGAGTTATCCCTGAAACAAGGGCACCAGTCACAGAGGGCCAATAGGAAGCCGAGGGCTGAGGCGTTTGGGATGAGCAAGGTAAACCAGTCATTCTCCTGCTGCAAGTGGAAGGAGCCCAGCCCAGCCAGCTCGGACAGACCGCCTGAGGGGCAGTGGGAGGAACCCTGGCTGGCTCTCTCCCCTCTCCTGTTAATGTCTCTCTCTGTCAATTCCACTCTCAGACAAGTCCCGACAAGTGATGAAGAGTGGCCGTGGTGGTTTGCAGACCTCTCCCCACAACCCCACCAGCTGCGCACTGCCCCTTAGGACCAAGTCCAGCGTCCTGGGGCGGGACTCGGGCTGGGGAGCGGGGAGAGGGAGGGAGGCTCGTGGCTTGGATTGTCCAGAAAACGTGGGGAGGTGGATGAGCCTACCACGTACCCTCCGGATGGGATGAGAATTTTACTTGGCCTCTGTTCCGACTATGATTGCATCATTGTTTCCACAAGGTCAGGAAAGCTGTGTAGGAAGCAGGGGTTAATGAGCTCCAGTGGACTCCTCGTCTGCAGTAACGGTGCCATTATCTTCACTTACGAGTGTAGTCTGCTGCTTCCGTTTTTGCTTATTAACTTTTTTTTTTTTTTTTTTAATATTTTTGTCATAAGGTGCATTTGCTCACTGGAGAAAGACAGAGAGAGAGAGAGAAAGTGAGAAGTACCTCCCCGGGGAGCTAGCCATGCCATAATCCCTTCTCCTCCATTCTCCTCTTGGGATTTTGGGCACACATGCACGTGCAGACAGTGTTTTTTTTTCTTTTTTTTTTTTTTTTTGGAGAGGTTTTCACTATAGGGCACGTGCGCTCACCAGACAGACAGAGACATAGAGACAGAAAGTGAGAAAACACCCCCCAGGGGGGATGGTCACGCCACAATCCCTTCTCCTCCATTCTCCTCTCGGGATCTTGGGCACATATGCACACGCGCCCGGCGTGAGTTTTAAGCCATCGACGCGAACCGCAGTCGACTACGTGGGAGTCCAGCGACATAGCCATTACGCTAACTGCTGGTTCCCTCATTTTTTTAATAATCAATTTTATTACAAAATTAGAAAAAAAAATCACAAAATGCAACATCCTACGAAACCCAAAACTTGGGACCAGCAGTTAGCATAATGGCTATGTCACTGGACTCCCATGTAGTTGGCTGCAGTTTGAGTCCTGGACCCGGTGGCTTAAACTCATGCCGGGCGCATGTGCGTGCATGCCCAAGATCCCGAGAGGAGAATGGAGGAGATGGGATTGCGGAGTGGCCATCCCCCCTGAGGGGGTGATTTCTCGCTTTCTGTCTCTCTGTCTGTCTCTGTCTTTCTGGCGAGCGCACGCGCCCTATAGCGAAAACCTCTCTCAAAAAAAAAAGCGAAACCCAAAACTTACTATTGAAACCAATTCCTATGAGTGTGCTATGCTACTGAACACAAGTCAAAAAATGAAATATTAAGGAACATTCAACATCGGAAACTATAAATCTAACTGTATGTTGTAGCTCCTCAAAAAGCTACAACCTACATTTTTTCTTTTAAAGAATTATTTCATTTAATCTTATTTATTTCTTTATTTTAATTTTACCAGAGAAGGAAAGGAAGAGAGAGATTGAGAGAGAGAGAAAGCAAATCGCCACGTCCAGGACATGAACCACAGTGGATCATGTGGGAGTCTGGCACCCTTAACCACCATGCCACCGCTGGTTCCCAACCTGAATTCTTAAAAAAAGTATTTTCTACAAAGAATCTTATCAGCTATACAAAAATCTGTACAGGTTTTTTTTTTTTTTTTTTTTTTTTTTTGAGAGGTTTTTGCTATAGGGTGCATGCGCTTGCCAGACAGACAGAGACAGAAAGACAGAAAGCGAGAAATTACCCCCCAGGGGGGATGGCCACGCAACAATCCCTTCTCCTCCATTCTCCTCTATTGTCCTCTCGGGATCTTGGGCACACACACACACGCGCGCCCGGCTTGAGTTTAAGCCACCAGATCCAGGACTCGAACTGTGGTCAGCTACCTGGGAGTCCATGACATAGCCATTATGCCATCTGCTGGTCCCGATCTGTACAGTTTTTATACTGAAGCTAATACTGAGCTGCACTTGCAGTCACACTCAGCAAAACAATTACCTGAGCGTACACATGCACTGCACACACACATTTCAGGGCAGCCATTTGGTCTCCATCTTCCTCCTCCTCCTCCTCCTCCTCCTCCTCCTCTTCCTCCTCCTCCTCTTCTGGTTCATTCTTCTTCTCCGAGCCGGTTGGCCTGCCAGGGCCCTTCTTTCCCGCTTCACTTGTGCCCTTGGCCTGTGTGCAGCAATATCCTCCTCGTATTTCTCCTCTAGCTTAGCTGCTTTCCGTTCCCATGGTTGCTGATCTTTGGCTGACATCGGGTCACATTTCACCCAAGTTTTCTGCAGCACCCCCAATGGACAGGCCTGGGTGTCCACTTGTGATCTTTGGGCAACGTTCAGAGCTAAACAGGAAGAAGGCAGATAGTGGCCTTCGAGGAGTACTGGGATCCTTTGCTTTCTTTCCTTCTTTTTTTTTTTTTAAAGAATTATCTTATTTAACTTTATTTATTTACCCAATTTTTAAAGAATAGTTTATTGGGACCAGCAGTTAGTGTAATGGCTATGTCGCTGAACTTCCATGTAGCTGACCGCGGTTCAAGTCCTGGACCCGGTGGCTTAAACTCAGACCAGGTGCGTGTGCGAGCGTGCCCAGGATCCCGAGAGGAGAATGGAGGAGAAGGGATTGCGGCATGGCCATCCCCCCGGGGGGCTGATTTCTCGCTTTCTATCTCTCTGTCTCTCTCTGTCTTTCTGGCGAGCGCACATGCCCTATAGCAAAAACCTCTCAAAAAAAAAAAAAAAAAAGAATACTTTATTTTATTTATTCATTCACTCACTTTTAATTTGACCAGAGAAAGGCAGAGAGAGAGAGAAAGAGGGAAAGTGAGAAAGCAAGCCACCAGGTCTGGGACTCAAACCATGGTCAGCCATGTGGGAGTGTCCAGCGCCTTAACCACCATGCCACCTACTGGCCCCCATATTTACTTCTTTATTTTAATTTGACCAGAGAGGGGCAGAGCGAGAGAAAGAGAGAGAAAGAGAAAGGGAAAGGGAAAGGGAAAGGGAAAGGGAAAGGGAAAGGGAAAGGGAAAGGGAAAGGGAAAGGAAGCTGCCAGGTCCGTGAGCACAGTGCCCGAATGGCCACACCACCGGACGGCCCCACATCGGGATCCTTTTCCTTTCCCTTCCTGTCACCTTTGGAAGGAACGTAATCTCTCATCTCCCTGTCATAACGAGATTTGTCACTTTTTGTCATATCTTCAAACTTCGACTTTTCCTTTCCAGACACGGTCTTCCATCTCTCCAAACATTCTCGGAGAATTCGGCAAAATCGACCCGAGAGTCTGGGTGTTCCTTCTTGTGCCCTTCCTAAAGGTCTTCGAGAAGAAGGCATGTACGAGGACATTTTGCCTCTGGGTTTATTGGGGACTCCTTTGCCCGTGGTGACAGATGGCATCTACCTGGTGTGAGCTCTCCTCAGAGTCCTGCAGCGGCCAGATCTGACAGAGAAGCTTCCTCCCGGGGGCTCCAGCATGAACTGGTTTGCACCCAGTGTTTTTTCAAGCTGCCAGGTCCAGGACTCGAAATCCAAAGTTGTCCCTGAAGAATCCAGCACCTTCACCACCACCTACCACTGGCCCCAGTTTGGACTGTAATGCATGAAATTGGAATGTGCTGATCTTTGAGAACCATTCTGTGTTGTTCTGTAGTTTGACTCTTTTCTTCTTCTTGTTACACAATCTATTAATGGTAATAATTCCAAGGACTTAAATACAGTGTTTCAAAACCAATAAACTCTGTATACCCCACTAGATAGACTCAAATCAATATTTGCTTGGAAAATAACTCATTAGTGTCCTGGATTTGTATTCCTTTCCCATCACTATAGAGAAAAAAAAGAGGCCCAGGGCCAGCAGGTAATGCTGTGGTTGGGTTGTCGGACTCCTACACAGCAGACCGCGG
The DNA here is from genome assembly GCA_026018925.1 of Tupaia tana. Classification (NCBI taxonomy): domain Eukaryota; kingdom Metazoa; phylum Chordata; class Mammalia; order Scandentia; family Tupaiidae; genus Tupaia; species Tupaia tana. Next base: position 9,158,095 of record JAKSZU010000019.1, on the reverse strand, counting down.
TTCAAGTCCCAGACCTCATGGCTTACTTTCTTCCTTTCTCTCTCTCTTTGTCTCTCTCTGATGAGCACAAATGCCCTATAGCATATTTAAAAGTAATGGAACCAGCAGATGGCGCAATGGCTATGTTGTTGGACTCCCATGTAGTCGCCCATGGTTCAAGTCCTGGACCCGGTGGCTTGAACTCATGGCAGGCACATGTACATGCATGCCCAAGATCCCGAGAGAATGCAGGAGAAGGGATTGCAACATGGCCATCCCTTCTGGGGGGTGATTTCTCGCTTTCTGTCTCTCTCTGTCTTTCTGGCCAGCGCACATGCCCTCTAGCAAAAAAAAAAAAAAAAAAAAAAAAAAAAAAAAAAAAAAACTCTCAAAAAAAAAAGAGGTCCAAGTTGGGATAAAGGTGGGGGCTAGGCTGCCTCCCTGCCTCACCACGGACTGTGTGCCCTGAAGCAGGTCCTCTAGTCCCTGAAACGTCGGTCTCCTTCTCTGTGAGGTGGGTAACTGCAGATCTAGCAAGGCTACTGTGATGACTGGCGATAACGAAAGCGCAGCACAGGCTGGGGCGGCCCAGTAAGTGGTCTTCATCGATTCGGGCCGAAGCCATTCTCCTCCAGAAGCCCCGAGGGAGGGTCTGTCTTCTGGGTTGGGAGGACCCAGCAGCTCGCCACTGCACACTCAGCCCGAGGGGCACAGAACGCACCCATCACGGTCCACAGGGACCGTCCCTCGCGGCCGACTGCCCTGCAAGCTCGCCCGCGATCCCCCTTCCTGCGGCCTGGCCTCCCGCTCCCACATTGTTACTCCGACCGCCGCTCATTTCCCCGTCGACGTTTCTGCATCGGTTGCCAAACTGACCTCATTTCCTGCAAGCTAACCTCACTTCCGTTTCTGATAGGGTTACTAAATTGGACGGACTCCCTGCATCTGGGTTCTGCCGAGGGCAGATAAGGTCCTGCGGCCTCCATGGCCGGGAGGAAAGCGGCAGACAGGGCGGTCAGCCTGGCCCAGGCTCCCCCTGCAGCCCTGTCACTGGATGGGGGAGTGTGGCTGCGGGACGTAGGCCCGGGGTGGCCAGGACTGACGGTCACAGGGAATACTCCCCGAGATCAGAGTAGGGACTGTGGCTGTGGAAGGGGATGAAACAGAGGACACCCCGACTCTGTGGACCTGACTTTCTGAAGGGGGATGAGAAACAATGGTGTCTAGATGATTTCTAAAATTGGTAAATGTGTTACCAAGAAATGGCGTGACTGGGGACAGGGGAGGGCTGGTCCTTCAGGCGGGGTAGCCCAGTGGTCCACGTGGAGCAGTGGCCTAAAGGATTTGTTGCTGTCTGTGTGAACCTCAGGGCCGGCAGCCGAGCAGAGAGGACAGCAGGTGTAATGGCCCCGAAGTGAGCACATGCTTGCTGGGTCTGAGGTCTAGAAAGAAAGGCAGGTCCCCGTAGCTGAAATGAAGGGACAGAGGTCCACTGGAGCGGGAAGTGGCTCCCCAGTGAAGAGCTTCTGAGATGCTGTGCCCTGTGGGGGTTCCACATGGTCCCAGCTGTGTCCCCTCCCAGCCCTCAGTCCGCAGAAGCAGAGCCTCCGCTGAGATGGCAAAAGCTTCATCTGTCCACCCATGTTATGATGTTCTTTTTTTAAGCATTATTTTATTTTTATTTACTTATTTTTCATTTTATTCATTGTCATTGTTTTATTTTTATTGATTTATTTATTTTTCATTTTATTCATTGTCACTATTTTATTTTATTTTTTATTTATTTATTGAAGTTGACCAGAGAGAGACAGAGAGAAAAGGAAAGTGAGAAAAGCAAGCTGCCAGGTCTGAGACTCACGCCATGGTCAGTCATGTGGGAGTCCAGCTGCCTTAACCACCATGCCACCTGTCAGCCCCGTATTTATTTATTTTTAATTTGACCAGAGAGGGACAGAGCGAGAGAGAGAGAGGAAAGGTGAGAAAGCAAGCCCACAGGTCAGGGACTCAAGCCCTGGTTGGCCATGTGGAGTCCAGTGCCCTTAACCACCACACCACCTGCCAGCCCTCTAGTATGATATTCTGTGTGCCGTAATGCGGAAGTTGGGAAGCACTGCCGAGGGTTTCTGTAGGTCATGATAAAGCCCAGACTTTAATTCCCATGTGGTTTCAAAGGCCAGCAGGGGAACCAATGCCTAGAAAACAGAGAGAGGTACTCCAAAATAAAGAAGCACTGGGGGCCGGGCCCTGGTGGTGCAGGCAGTAGGGCGCCGCTCTGCAATGCGAGAGCCATGCAACACCTCAGTCAGGTCTCAGGCCGACCAGGAACACGCCAGGTGCACGTGTGTGTGCCTGTGATCTGGCTGGCTGGATGCTTGCTTTCTCACCTTTCCTCTCTCTCTCTCGCTCTGTCCCTCTCTGTGACTGACAGGTGGGGGTTGGGGACTCCCACTGTGCCTGGGGGTGGGGAAAGACAGGCACAATAAGGCCCTGTGGAGAACGCCTGTCTCTTTCTCTCATGAGAAAAACCAAAATAAATGGACTTTCAAAAAATTAATAAATGGGGGGACCAGCAAATGGTATAACGGTTACATGGCTGGACTCCCATGTAGTCAACCACAGTTTGAGTCCTGGATCTGGGGGTTTAAAAAACTCACACCGGTGTGTGTGCATGCATGCCCAAAATCCCAAGAGGAGAATGGAGGAAAAGGGATTGCAGCGTGACCATATCCCTGTGTGTGTGGGGGGGTGATTTCTCCCTGTCTCTCTCTGTCTCTTCAGCGAGCACATGCACCCTACAGTAAAAATCTCTAAAAATTAAAAAAAAATTAAAAATTAATAAATGGGGCCAGCAAGTGGTGTGGTGGTTAAAGTGCTTGACTCCTACATGGCAGACCACAGTTCAAGTCCCAGACCTGGTGCCTTGCTTTCTCACTTTCCTCTCTCTCTCCATCTCTCTCTCTGGTCAAATTAAATAATAATAATAATAAATAAAATAAAATTTCAAATAATCCTTAAAAAGTTCATAAATTAGGGGCCAGCAGATGGCACGGTGGTTGGGGTGCTGGACTCTCACATGGCTGATTGTGGTTCGAGTCCTGGACCTGGAGCTTGAAAATCATGGGCTGGCAGGTGGCATGGTGGTTAAGGGTGCTAGATTCCCACATGGCCGACTGTGGTTTGAGTCCCAGACTTGACAGCTTTCTCTCTCTCTCTCTCTCTCTCTCTCTTGCTCTGTCCCTCTCTGCTCATATTAAAATAAGTAAATAAATAAATAAAATAAAAATAAAACAATTATTTTAAAAAAGAAATAAAGAATAGAAAATCATGCCAGGCACACAGGCATGTGTGCCCGAAATCCGGAGAGGAGAATGGAGGAGAAGGGATTGCAGCATGGCCATCCACCTAAGGGCTAATTTTTTCTTTCCCTCTCTCTGTCTCTCCTCTCTGACTAATACATGCGCCCTATGACCAAAACCTAAAATAATGATAATAAAGTAGGGCCAGGGACCAGCAGTTAGCATAGTGGCTATGTCACTGGACTCCCATTTAGTCGACCACGGTTCGAGTCCCGGACCCAGTGGCTTAAACTCACACCGGGCGCATGTTCGTGCGTGCCCAAGATCCCGAGAGGAGAATGGAGGAGAAGGGATTGCGGCGTGACCATCCCCCCTGGGGGGTGATTTCTCACTTTCTGTCTCTCTGTCTCTCTCTGTCTGTCTGGCAAGCACACGTGCCCTATAGCAAAAACCTCTCCAAAACAAACAAACAAATAAATAAATAAACAAATAAATAAATAAAATAAAGTAGGGCCAGCTGGTGGCATGGTGGTAAGGCAGCTGGATCCCACATGCCTGTTGTATGGCCCCAGTCCCGCACCTTGGTGGCTCGAGGAGACTGGAGGAAATGGGACTGCCTGTCCATCCTCCGTGGGGATGATTCTGTGCTTTCACTCTCCCTATAACAAAAACTAAAACACGGAAACTATAAATTTGTGTACAGAGATGGAAAAAATGTATGACCAAGGTTACTTATTACAGCCTTATTTATAATAACAAAAGTTTGAAGGCACCAAAATATTCATATATAGGAAATTGATTTAATGAATCTTGCATAGAACAATGCTATGTGCCCTCTCGGCTCGGGGCAGGCTGCGTTCTGCTGGCTGTGAACAAACACGTGTTCCCACATTCAAGAGACAGGCTAGGTGGTAAGTTCAGGTATCTTTGTGCTGAAAGATGAGGGCTTTTATTGATTCTTTTATTTATTTATATTTGTTTTTTTTTTTGGAGAGTTTTTGTTTTTGTTTTTGTTTTTGTTTTTGCTATAGAGTGCGTGCATTCACCAGAAAGACAGAGACAGAGAGACGAAAGTGAGAAATCACCCCCCAGGGGGGATGGCCACGCCGCAATCCCTTCTCCATTCTCCTCTCAGGATCTTGGGCACGCACGCACACGCACCTGGCGTGAGTTTTAAGCCACCAGGTCCGGGACTTGAACTGCGGTTGATTACATGGCAATCCAGTGACATAGCCATTACGCCATCTGCTGGCCCCAAATAACTCTATTTTTAAAAGTGAAGTAAACATATTTTTTTAGAACTAAATTATCTTTTTATGGGACCAGCAATTAGCATAATGGCTATGTTGCTGGACTCCCATGTAGTTGACCATGGTTCGAGTCCCGGACCCAGTAGCTTAAACTCACAGTGTGGCCATCACCCCCAGGAGATGATTTCTCGCTCTCTGTCTCTCTCCGTCTTTCTGGCGAGCACATGCACCCTATAGCAAAAACCTCTCTACAAAAAATTATCTTTTTATAACAGTAAAGGGTGTTTTTGTTTGTTTTTTTCAGAATATAAGAGAGAAGGCTAAGTTAAACCTTATAAAAATAGAATGAAAACTTGGCCTTCCTAAAGATTTGGGTTGTATTCGAGTATTCCAAAATCATTGAAAAGACAGTGAATAATCAAATCAGTCTTTCATATTCTACTATACCAATCATACATTTTCTTAGGAATTATTTATTGAAACCAGCAGATGGCATAGCAGTTACATTGTTGGACTTCCACATAGTCGACCGCAGTTTGATTCCGGGACCTGGCGACTTAAAACTCACACTGGGCATGTGTGCGTGCATGCCTAAGATCCTGAAAGGGGAGTGGAGGAGAAGAGATTGCGGCATGGCCATCCCCCTGGGGGGCAATTTCTTGCTTTCTGTCTCTCTGTCTCTGTCTGTCTGTCCGGAGAGCTGCTCCCTTTAGCAAAAATCTCTCTCAAAAAGAAGCCGGTGGGACCTGCAGATGGCATAATGGCTACATCGCTGGACTCCCATGTAGTTAACTATAGTTTGAGTCCCGGACCCAGTGGTTTAAATTCACGCCGGGCATGTGTGCATGTGTGCCCAAGATCCTGAGAGGAGAATGGAGGAGAAGGGATTGTGGCGTGGCCATCCACCCCCTGGGGGGTGATTTCTCGCTTTCTGTCTCTCTGTCTCTCTCTGTCTTTCTGGCGAGCACATATGCCCTATAGCAAAATCCTCTCAGAAAAAAAACAAACAAACAAAAAAACTCCCCCCCAAAATAATTATTTATTTAATTTTATTTATCCTTATTATTACTTTCCAATTTGCTACAGGGTACATATGCTTACCAGAGAGAGAAAGAGAACGTGAGAAGGCAAGCTGCCAGGGCCAGGACTCAAACAGCAGTCAGCCATGTTGGAGCCCAGAGCCTTAACCACCACCCACCTGCTGGCCCTACCAATCATACATATTTTTAAACAGGGGGGTACAATATTAAATTGGAAAGACATAAGTCTTTTTTTTTTTTTTTTTTTTTGGAGAGGTTTTTGCTATAGGGCATGTGCGCTCGCCAGACAGACAGAGAGAGACAGAGAGATAGAAAGCAGGAAATCAACCCCCAGGGGGGATGGCCACGCCGCAATCCCTTCTCCTCCATTCTCTCTCGGGATCTTGGGCACGCACGCACACGCGCCCGGCGTGAGTTTAGCCGCCGGGTCCGGGAAACCGCGGTCGACTACGTGGGAGTCCAGCGACATAGCCATTACGCTAACTGCTGGTTTAAGTTTTTTTTTTTTTTTTTTTTTTTTTTATACCAGAGGGTGTGTGTGCTCACTAGAAAGACACAGAGAGGGCCAGCAGGTGATGTGATGGTTAAAGGTGCTGGAGTCCCACATGGCTGACCACGGTTCAAATCCCGGATCTGGAGACTTGCTTTCTCCCTTTCCCTTTCTCTCTCTCTCTCTGGTCAAATTAAAAAATAACAGTAACTAATGGAATTAAATAAATAAATCATTCTTTTTGAAAAATTAAAGAAAGACAGACACTGAGAGGGAGAAAGAAATGGAGAAAGCAGCTCCTGGAGGGCATGGTAATGCCTCAATTCCTTCTCTGTTTCTCCATTTGGATGTTAGACACACACACGCACACACACACACACGTGCCAGTCACTTTTTTTCTTTTTATTACTAATTGATTAAATTGACAGATGGCTCATGCCCACAGAGAAGGAGGGAGAGGGAAAAAATACCCTCCTGCAGAGCAAGATCATGCTACGACCCCTTCTCCTCCATGTCTCTGTCCCACTGGGATTGGGGCATGCAAGCACAGACATCCAATATATTTTTCAAGCTGCTGGGGCTGGGATTTGAATCATGGTCAGTCATGTGGGACCTGACTCCTTAACTACCAGACTACAAGGCCAGCCTTACAGTAAATTACTTATCATCAAGAATTTCTAAAATCAAAGTCTTGTATAGTAGGTGTTTGGGATTGAATTGTACTCCTCATTAAAGTCTAACTCCCAGTACCTGCACGTGTTATCTTATTTGGAAATAGAGTTTTTGAAGATGTATTCACCTTAGTAGGACAGCATTCTGGACTAGAGTGAGTCCTAAATCCAATGCTGAAAGTTCTTTCAAGATGGCCACATGGGGACCAGCAGGTGGCAGAATGGTTATGTCTCTGGACTTCCACGTAGTCGACCATGGTTCAGGTCCTGGACCTGGTGGCTTGAACTTACACTGAGTGTGTGTATGTACGTGCCCAAAATCCCAATAGGAGAATGGATGAGAAGGGATTGCGGCATGGCCATCCACCCGGGGTGGTGATTTCTCACTCTCTGTTTCTCTGTCTCTCCAGCAAGCACACGTGCCCTATAACAAAAATCTCTTTAAAGGAAAAAAAAAAAAGGTGGCCATGTGGGGACCAGCAGATGGCATAATGATTACGTTGCTGGACTACCACATGGCCAACCACAGTTTGAGTCCTGGACCTAGAGGCTTAAAAGTCACGCTGAGTCGGGACCAGCAGATGGTGTAATGGCTACATCGCTGAACTCCCATGTAGCTGACTTTGGTTCGAGGCCTGGACTTGGTGGCTTAAACTCATGCCGGGTGCGTGTGCATGCGTGCCCAAGATCCTGAAAGGAGAATGGAGGAGAAGGGATTGCAGCGTGGCCATTCCCACTGGGGGGGGGGGGGGGGATTTCTTGCTTTCTATCTCTCTCTCTCTCTCTCTTTCTCTGTCTTTCTGGCGGGCACACGTGCCCTATAGCAAAAACCTCTAAAAAAGAAAGAAAGAAAGAAAGAAAGAAAGAAAGAAAGAAAGAAAGAAGGAAGGAAGGAAGGAAGGAAGGAAGGAAGGAAGGAAGGAAGGAAGGAAGGAAGGAAGGAAGAGAAGAGAAGAAAGAAAGAAAGAAAGAAAGAAAGAAAGAAAGAAAGAAAGAAAGAAAGAAAGAAAGAAAGAAAGAAAGAAAGGGAAAGAAGAAGAAAGGAAGGAAGGAAGGAAGGAAGGAAGGAAGGAAGGAAGGAAGGAAGGAAGGAAGGAAGGGAGAGAGAGAGAGAGAGAGAGAGAGAAAGAAAGGAAGGAAGGAAGGAAGGAAGGAAGGAAGGAAGGAAGGAAGGAAGGAAAGGAGGAAGAAAGAAGAGAGAGAGAAAGAAAAAGAAACAGAAAAAGAAAAAGAAAGAGAAAGAAAATCACGCTGGGTGCACGTGAGTGTGTGCCCAAAATCCTGATAGGAGAATGAAGGACGAGGGGTAGGACATAGCCATCCCCCATGGGGGGGAAGGGGAGATTTCTTGCTTTCTATCTCTTTCTGTCTCTCCAGCAAGTACATGCTTTCTAGAGCAAAAATGTCTCTCAAAAAATAAATAAATAGGGACCAGCAGTTAGCGTAATGGCTATGTCGCTGGACTCCCATGTAGTCGACTGCGGTTCGAGTCCCGGACCCGGCGGCTTAAACTCACGCCGGGCGCGTGTGCGTGCGTGCCCAAGATCCCGAGAGGAGAATGGAGGAGAAGGGATTGTGGCGTGGCCATCCCCCCTGGGGGGTGATTTCCTGCTTTCTATCTCTCTGTCTCTCTCTGTCTGTCTGGTGAGCGCACGCGCCCTATAGCAAAAACCTCTCCAAAAAAAGAAAAAATAATAAAAAATAAATAAATAAATAAATAAATAAATAAATAAAATTCCCTGCATTGGGGCCAGCAGGTAGCTTGATGATTAAGGGACAGAATCCCATGTGGCCGGCCATGCAGTTTGAGTCTAGGGCCTAGTTGCCTGCAAAACATGCCGGGCACATATGCATGCATGCCCAAAATTCCAAGAAAATGGAGAAGGGATTGCAGCATGCCCATCCGCTGTCTGTCTATAGCAAAAAAAACTGAAAAAATAAAATAATAAATTAATTAATTAAATAAAAATTTCCCTGTACTTGGGACCAGCAGTCGGCCTAATGGCTATGTCACTGGACTCCCATGTAGTCGACCGCGGTTCAAGTCCCGGACTGGGTGGTTTAAACTCACCCTGGGCACGTGTGTGTGCGTGCCCAAGAACCCGAGAGGAGAATGGAGGAGAAGGGACTGCGGTGTGGCCATCCCCCCTGGGGGGTGATTTCTCGCTTTCTGTCTCTCTCTCTGTCTCTGTCTTTCTAGCTAGCGCACGCACCCTATAGCAAAAACCTCTTAAAAATTTTTTTTTCTAGTTTTGGGGACCAGCAGATGGTATAGCAGTTACATTGCCAGGCTTCAACGTGGACTTCTGCAGTTTGAGTCCCAGACCCAGTGGCTTCAAACTTACGCTGGGTGTTTGTGCATCCATGCCCAAAATCCGAGGAGGATAATGGAGGAAAAAGGATTGTGGTGTGGCCATCCCCCGGGGGGAGTGATTTCTCTCTTTCTGTCTCCCTGTCTCTCTCTTTCTCCCCAGTGAGCGAACACACCCTATAGCAAAAATCTCTCTTAAAAAAAAATTAGTTTTGGGGACAGCAGATGATGTAGCAGTTACATCACTGGACTCCGACATGGCCAACCGTGGTTTGAGTTCTGGACCCTGTGGCTTGACAATCATGCCGGGCACGTGTGTGTGAGTGCCGATGGTCCAGGAGAATGGAGGTGCTTTTGTGGTGTGCTCATCCCTTCTAGGGGGTGATTTTTCACTTTCCCTCTCACTATCTCTGTCTATCTCTGTCTCTCTGATGAGAGCTTGTGCCCTAAGGCAAAAACCTCCTAGAAAAAGAAAAGCTTTAATAGTACTGATAATCCATGTCCCCCCATAATCTTACTACTCAGGAGGATGTGATGTAAAAAGGAACCATCTTTATTTTTAGACCACAACCCAAAACATGTCTTTAAGCAGACGTGTAATAACAAGCCCCACCCACGACCGCCTCTCAGCCCTTCCCGTCAGCACACATGACGTATGGGGGTGTCTGTACGTATTTCCTCTGAGAGAACCTAAGCGAAGCTCATGCCGATGCCCTTGAATAACTCCTTACACAGGGCAGGTATTCAAAAAATGTGTTTAATCACTTACTTTTTAAATAATTATTTTATTTAACTTTATTTACTTATTTTTTAGAATTATTTATTTTTACTCATTCATTCATTTATTTTAATTTGACCAGGGAGAGACACAGAAAGAGAGAGAGAGAGAAAGCCACCAGGTCCAGGACTCAAATGGTGGTTGGCCACGTGGGAGTGTCCAGCACCTTAACCACCACGCCACCTGCTGGTCCCTATTTTTTTGTTTGTTTGTTTTTCACTTACCACACTTTAATGTTGACTTCGAGTTTAAAAATGACTACCTTAGGACCAGCAGTTGGCATAATGGCTATGTCGCTGGACTCCCATGTAGTCGACTGCGGTTCGAGTCCCGAACCCGGTGGCTTAAACTCACACCAGGCGCATGTACACGTGCCCAAGATCCCGAGAAGAGAATGGAGCAGAAGGGATTGTGGTGTGGCCATGCCCTCTGTGGGGTGATTTCTTGCTTTCTGTCTCTCTATCTCTCTCTGTCCCTCTCTGTCTTTCTGGTGAGCACACGCATCCTATAGCAAAAAAAAAAAAAAAAAAAAAAAAAAAAAAACCTCTCCAAAAAAAAGAAAAAAGAGTATTTGTATTTCTCTTATTTTACAAATATAGGTTCTATGCCAGGTAGAAAAAGCAACATTTCCTTTGCAAATAGCAAAACAAAACTAAACTGTAATAACAGTTGCAAAGATACAATTCATCTTAAAATATTAAAAAATATCATGCAAATGTAACATTGAGTACTTTTTATTATACAAAACTTAATAATCAAAAAAATTACTTTTTTGGGAACCAGCAGTTAGCGTAATGGCTATGTCACTGGACTCCCAGGTAGTCAACCGTGGTTTGCGTCCCGGACCCGGTGGCTTAAAACTCACGCCGGAAAAAAAAATAAAATAAAATAAAAATAAAAATGAAAAAATAAATAAAACTCACGCCGGGCGCATGTGCGTGCGTGCCCAAGATCCCGAGAGGAGAATGGAGGAGAAGGGATTGTGGTGTGACCATCCCCCCTCAGGGGTGATTTCTCGCTTTCTGTCTCTCTGTCTCTCTCTGTCTGTCTGGTGAGCGCACGCACCCTATAGCGAAAACCTCTCAAAAAAAAAAAAAAAAAAAAAAAAAAACTTTTTTAATGAAATGTTTATAAGATTTAATGGAAGAAAAGTAGGAGGCACTCTTTCTGTGGAAAAAGAACAAGATACAATTTATTATAGTGGCCTGGCTGCCAATGTTATCTTCTCTCCTTGTCAACATATTCTGGTACAAGAAACATGATGCGGGCACTCAGTAGGGCCTTCGTGTGAAGAACTCAGAGCCCTCGGGAACCAGCAGTTAGCGTAATGGCTATGTCGCTGGACTCCCACGTAGTCGACCGCGGTTCGCGTCTCGGACCCGGTGGCTTACAACTCACGCCGGGCGCGTGTGCGTGCGTGCCCAAGATCCCGAGAGGAGAATGGAGGAGAAGGGATTGCGGCGTGACCATCCCCCCTGGGGGGTGATTTCTCGCTTTCTGTCTCTCTGTCTCTCTCTGTCTGTCTGGCGAGCGCACGCGCCCTATAGCAAAAAATCTCTCAAAAAAAAAAAAAAAAAAAAAAAAAAAAAAAAAAAAAAAAGAACTCAGAGCCCTCCACGCAGCTCCAACTGCAGTAATCAGCGCTGCGAGTCCCACTTAGGCGTTTTCCTCCTCGTATAACTGTGCCCCTCACTGTCAATAGCTTCACAGAGGTCGTTGTCACTCTGTGTTGCATGTAGATAACCAATATAAGCCACACAAAGCGAAAGGGTTACCAATCCCAAAGCCATTACAGCTTTGCGAGGGTTAATGAAGACCTCTGATTCACAGCTCGGAATAAGGTCGTTCTGCGCACACGTCTGAGCCCTGAGTTGTCAAAGTCCTTCTCTTTGTGTGGTTCTTTTTTTTTCTTTCTTTGGAGAGGTTTTTGCTATAAGGTGCATGCACTCACCAGAAAGACAGAGAGAGACAGAGAGACAGAAGGCGAGAAATCACCTGCCACAGGGGATGGGCACATCGCAATCCCTTCTCCTCCATTCTCTTCTTGGAATCTTGGGCATGCACACACACGCGCCCAATGTGAGTTTAAGTTACTGGGTCCAGGACTCAAACCGCGGTCAAGTATGTGGGAGTCCAGCAACATAGCCATTACACCAACTGCCGGTCCCACGTGGTTCATTTTTAAATGTTGGAGGCTCAGGTGCTAAAGACATCTTGACTAATGACAATTTATTACCTTCCACGGTATCAATCTCCTCTCTGCTGGTCCCTATTTATTTAATTTCTTTAAAGAATTATTTTATTCAACTTTATTTATTTATTTATTTACATTTAACCAGAGAGAGACAAAGCAAGAGAGAGAAAGAGAGGGAAAGTGAGAAAGCAAGCTGCCAGGTCTGGGACTTGAATCGCAGTCAGCCATGTGGGAGTCCAGTGCCCTTAACCACCATGCCACCTGCTGGCCTCCGCCTATTTACTTATTTTTTGATTTGACCAGAGAGACACAGAGAGAGAGAGAGAGAAAGCAAGCCGCCAGGTCCGGGACTTGAACTGTAGTCAACCATGCGGGAGTCCAGGACCCTCAACTGTCATGCCACCTTCTAGTCCCCACTAATAAATTATTTAAAACAGGGACCAGCAATTAGCGTAATGGCTATGTCGCTGGACTCCTACGTAGCCGACCGCGGTTCGTGTCCCGGACCCGGTGGCTTAAACTCACGCTACGCGCATGTGCGTGCGTGCCCAAGATCCCGAGAGGAGAATGGAGGAGAAGGGATTGCAGCATGGCCATCCCCCCTGGGGGGTGATTTCTCGCTTTCTATCTCTCTGTCTCTCTCTGTCTGGCGAGCGCACACGCCCTATAGCAAAAAAAAAAAAAAATTATTTAAAACAATGCAAAAATAGAGTGATAACAGTTAAGTATATTTGTAAATAGTCCTTTTTTCCCAAAAGAGATTTATTACTTATTTAATAAATAATATTAAATAAATATTAATTATTTAATTTTATGTATTATTATTATCTTTTAATAATTATTTATTGAATCTTATTTATTCATTCATTTATTTTAATTTGACCAGAGAAAGACACAGTGAGAGAAAGAGAGAAAGTGAGAAAGCAAGCCACCAGGTCTGGGACTTGAAGCATGATCATCCATGTGGGAATGTCCAGAGGCTTAACCATCATGCCATCTGCTGACCCTGGGGGTAGTCCTTTGATTCTCTGTTGTATAGTCATTACAAACGTAAATATGGTAACTATTAATATATCAGCTAGACAATAACTGTACTACTGGGGGAAAGTCATATGCAGAACAGTCTGTAAGCGTGGTAGATTGTTATAGAAACAGTCCCAAGGAATGGCACCTGCCCTGTTTCTGGACTTCTGTGGAGTCCCTGCCCATGCTGAATCTGGGCCTGGCCATGTACTCGCTTTAGACAATGGGACATTAGCAAAGATGATGCAGGAAGCACCTTGAAAAAGTGTTTGCACCATGGGTCTTGACCTCTCTCTGTTGGTACCAGCTGCCAAGGTGATGTTCTGGAGGTTGCCCCACCCAGTCCTAACGCCCAAAAATATGAATGAAGCCACCAGCCCCAGCTGAGCTGCCAGAAGACTGGAGTGGCATCACTGATCCCAGATAATAACAGCAAAAGAAACACCCAGCTGAGCCCAGCCCAAATGGATGACTCAGAGAATGGTGAACAAATAAAGGGTCTTGTTTTGTTTTAGGTTTTTGCCATAGGATGTGCTCCATAGAGAGAGGCAGAGACAGAAGGAAAGTGAGAAATCGCATCCCAGGGGCAATGACCACACCATAATCCCTTCTCCATTCTCCTCTAGGGATTTTGGGCACATACACACCATTCCCAGTGTGGTATTTCTTTTCTTTTCTTTTCTTTTAGAGGCTTTTACTATAGGGCGCGTGTGCTTGCCAGAAAGAGAGACAGAAAGCGAGAAATCACCCCCCCCCCCCCCACCTTGGGATCTTGGGCACGCATCCGGTGTAAATTTAAGCCACGGCTGGGGCTCTGACCCGCGTGCCGTGGCCAGGGTCTGCCCCCGCGTGCCGTGGCCGGGCTCTGCTCCATGTGCCCTATCCGGAGGTCCGGCCCGACCAGGGCTCTGCCCCGCGTGCCGTGGCCGGGTTCTCCCCCGCGGGCCGTGGCCAGGTTCTGCCCCGCGTGCCGCATCAGCTGATGGCCGTCTCTGCTTTCCTGAGCCGCGTTCCTAAAACTGTGTTCCATGGAGATTCACCTACATTTGCGGGGCTGCACGAGACCCACCCTTGGTCCAGCCCTGAGTGGAGTCTACGTTCCCTATTGTTGGGAACTTTATGATCTGATAATTGGAAAAAAAAATCACGTTTATCATAAAAAATAATTAGAATAATAATAATAATGATTGGGGGAAACATAGGAAAGATATTGAATGTTGAAGCGGGGAGATTAATGTCTCTGTACTGACTGACATGCATGGCATTCCCTTTTGAAAAAGCAATGTAATACACTGTAAAGTTATATGTAATTCAATGTAATAAAAAAAAGATAAAAAAAAAAAATTTAAGCCACGGGGTCCAGGACTCGAACCGTGGTCGATTACATAGGAGTCTAGCGACGTAGCCATTATGCCAACCGCTGGTCCGGTGATTTCTGCTTTCTGTCTGTCTCTCCACCATGCACGGGTGCCCTACACCAAAAATCTCTTACTGGTCTTTTGTAAAGGAAAATTTCCCCGCTCCTCTTTCTCAGGTCCTATAAGCAAATGAAGAGTTGAAACTGCCGCATTCTGATTGGTTGCTTCGAGGGCCAAAAGTTGTCTATGTAAATGAAGGACTGAACCGAGCAGTTCTGATTGGCTGACCAGAGCCAAGGCTGCACAGGCTCCCCCCTCCAACCCCTGCAGCTGGGGTGGCGGTAGGTCACTGGCCCTCTGAAAGCAGGGGGTACCCGCAGGCACACTTACGCAACAAAGTGAGCTCCAGGCCTTTCCTTCTGGGGTCAGCCACCATTCAAAAACATCAGGGCTAAACCGTCCTGTGACCTACTGCTCGGGGCTACCTGACAACCAGGGCGGAGGTATTTCTTCAAAGAACAGTGAGGACAGACTGGGTGAGCGAAAGCAGGGGATAGTTCAACACGCAAACAAGTAGGATTTCAGTAAATCTACCCAGATTTGTTCCCCGGTTTCACAGTCACACCCATAATCCAGAAAGTTCTCGAGTTCCCAGGCTCCTGTCCCTGCCTCCTGCAGAAAAATGTGACAATCACAGTCATAGCCTGGCACTTAGCCCTGTGGCTTCTGTACTGTGCCAACCCTGAGAAACACAAAGGGCGGACATCTGTCTGAGAGCTCCTGGGAGAAGGAAGGGGAGTCAGAAACAGCCCTTCGCTCCCGGTCTCCATGGCAGTGAGTCCTTCCTGCAGGGCCGGGGGCTCTTCAGCTTCCTGGGTCGGGCTGGGATTCCTCTGTGGGACTGTCAGCAAGCCCTGTCCCAGGAAAGGTGTTTGCCCTCCCCGGGCGCTTTCATTCTAAACCTGGATGCATGGGGCTGACTCATCCCTCCCTCGGGCACCGATACTCAGTATCAGGCAGCAGCCCTGTCTGCAAAATCCCAGGCTGCTCGGTAGCTTTCCCTGGCCCTGCCCTGCTCCGGCAGTCCTGGGTCCTGGCTGCCAACCTCGGCTTTCCCCGTGCCTGCCCATTCAGCACCGAGGCGTCTAGTGTTTGGCTCCCTCGCACAATCAAGTATCTGTTACTCATTCACCAGCTCTTCATCCTTGTGTGCTTTCTTTAACCCTCCTGTGTCCCAGCTGCTTTCTCTCTGCTCCTGGGTCCTGGTAATGAGCCCTTCAAAATCAATCACAGGACCTGCTTTTCCCCCACTTCCTCTTTCCTTCCATTGTTACGCAGAGGGAGGGGGGCTGCTAAAGCAGTGAGAAGGAACATTGGATCAGGTGGCAGGATAGCTCCGTGCGCGCTTCCGGATTATGCTTCAGTCCTCCGGGTCTCGCTTCCAGCCAGCCCCACACCCACGCAGCCCAGGACCTGCTGAACAGCGAACAGCGTGGGCGGGCTCAGTGAAGGTTCCTTGGCCCGGCACTTCAAGGGAGGTTCTGGGAGAATTCAAAGGTGATGGCATCTCATTACCAAGTAATCAGGTGAGCTGGAGATGCTGACATTACAACACAAACACCCAAATTACGTACTGGGGAAAACACTAGCAAGGCGGGGGGGGGGGGGGGGGAATGTAGTTTAGGGGGGAAAATTTACATTAAAATGTCTATCCTGGAGGGGCCGGCATGTGAAGTTTCCCAGTGGACCCTAGTTCCAGTCCCAGACCTGGCAGCTTGCTTTCTCTTTCTCTCTCTTTCACTCTGTCCCTCTCTAGTCAAATTAAAATAAATAAATAAAGGAAAATAACAATAATTCTTTTAAAAAAAAAAAAAAAATGTCTATCCTGGGGAACCAGCAGTTGGCGTAATGGCTATGTCGCTGGACTCCCACATAATCCACCATGATTCGAGTCCCGGACCTGGTGGCTTAAACTCACGCCGGGCACGTGTGCGTGTGTGCCCAAGATTCCAAGATGAGAATGGAGGAGAAGGGGTTGCAGTGTGGCTATGACCCCTGGGGGGTGATTTCTCACTTTCTGTCTCTCTGTCTCTGTCTTTCTGGCAAGCGCACGCGCTCTATAGCAAAAACCTCTCCAAAAAAAGAAAAACATGTCTATCCTGGAACTGGTCTCTCAAATGGCGAGTACATCTCAGAATAACGGACACCACTTTGGAAACTTGACCAGAAAATGCACATAAATATATAAACCAAAGCTCAAGGGCTCGCTGCCCCTGGCATCCGGGCTGCACCGAACCCTTGGTAAGGGGTGCCAGCCAAGAGCTGCAGGCAGGCCTTCCGTCCTTTGTGAAGCCCATCCAGAGCTCAGGGTGGTTCGGAGAAAGCGTCCGTTTGTTCATTCATCCAACAAGTAACTCTTTGAGAAACTTCCAAGTGTCGAGCCCCTCACTGGGCCACATCGTGCGGCAGGACGAGGTGAATCGGACACAGCCCTGCTTGGGGGGGACACGCACCGTCTGTGGAGGAGAGCAGACAATGATGTACAGTGACAGGAGAGGTGGCGGAGACAACCGTGGGAATCTGGGAGGACACAGGACTGCTCCCCACAGTGGTCAGCTCCTACACCTCTCTAACTGCAAAGCTACGTAGAAAAAAAAAGCAAAATGAAACAAAACAAAACAAAACAAACCCGCAAATATTCCCAGAGAGACCACTCTGAGCAGTCCGCTGAGAGCTCTTTGCCCACCCCAGCCCTGTCCAGCGGTCGCACCTGCACTGAGGCGGCGCCTGCGTGTCCTGTCTCTCTCGGAGGTTCCCAGGACGCCGCGGAGAAAGATGGTGTAGCCAACCTACCCCTCTACTCACCAGAGCAGCTCTCTCTCCCAGGGAGTTTTTGAATAAATTACCAATCCCCTTGCACCTCTCCCTTTCATTACTTAAACCCTAATCATTTTAATCCTTGAACTGCAAAGAAAACAAGGAGAAAAAACAATTAGCTTAAAGGAAGTTACAGATTGGCAGGAGAACTGGGGAGTCCTGGTAGGAGCTGGTCTTTAGCTGTTGTTAAAGGTCATGCGGGGAGAGAGGGAGGGAATCACCCTCCACAGGGCCGGTCGCTCTGCGATCCCCTCCCTCCAGTCCTCTGGCTCACCAGGACCCTGGGCACATGGGTATGCACCTACAGTGTTCCAGGCTGGCACAGTCAGGGACTCGAACTGTGGTCCACATGTGGCTTCGAGCTCTGCAGTGCCGCACGTTACCAGCTGTGCCCCAGAGGCTGAGCCAGGGCAGCTTGACTCAGTCATAGGATCCAAAGGCTGGGTCTGAGCCAGGCTTCCCCGCACCTCTCCCGACTTCCCCCTTCTTAGGGGCTTGGGGGGGGGCCGGTGGGGAGCCACAGCTCCCAGTTCGGACATCGGCAATCCGCCTGTCCCAGTTGTATATGGGCTACTCGGTTTCTCTTTGCTTCACTATCAGACCTCGGGCCAGCAGCCCCCAGCACTCTTCTGGGCCTTCAGCTGTAACTCTTGCCTACCTGGCTTCCGCTCTAGACTTTTCATTTATTTTCTCCCCCTAGTAGGAGGGAGGGGGAGAGAGAGAGAGAGAGAGAGAGAGAGGAGTGAAGAGGAGAAAGCAACCCCCACCCCATATGTGCTTTTTTGTCATAACCAAATAGGATTTGGAGAAGCAAAGGGTTAGCATTACGGTTTAGGGTTAGGGTTTAGGGTTAGAGTTAGAGTTTAGGGTTAGGGTTTAGGTTTAGGGTTAGGGTTTAGGGTTAGAGTTAGAGTTTAGGGTTAGGGTTTAAGTTTAGGGTTAGGGTTTAGGGTTAGGGTTTAGGGTTAGAGTTAGGGTTTAGGGTTAGGGTTAGGGTTTAGGTTTAGGGTTAGGGTTTAGGTTTAGGGTTTAGGTTTAGGGTTAGGGTTAGGGTTAGGGTTTAGGGTTAGAGGTAGGTGTACTATGGGGCCAGCAGGGGATATGGTGTTTAAGTTTCTGGAATTCCCACATGGTTGACCTGGATTTGAGAACCCAGATCTGCTGGCTTTCTCTCTCTCTCTCTCTCTCTCTCTATCTCTATCTCTATCTCTATCTCTCTCCTTCTCTCACTCACTCCGTCCCTCTCTGGTCAAATTAAAATAAAAGAAAGAAAGAAAGTTAAATAAAATAATTTTTTAATTTTTAAAATTTTTTCTTTTGACAGGTTTTTGCTATAGGGCACGTGCGCTCCCCAGACAGACAGAGAGAGACAGAGAGACAGAAAGCGAGAAATCACCCCCCAGGGGGAATGGCCACGCCACAATCCCTTCTCCTCCGTTCTCTTCTCGGGATCTTGGGCACTCACACACACGCGCCTGGCGTGAGTTTTAAGCCACCGGGTCCAGGAGGCGAACCGCGGTCGACTACATGGGAGTCCAGCGACATAGCCATTACACTAACTGCTGGTCCCAATAAAATAATTTTTAAAAAGAAAAGAAAATTAATAAGTTTATGGGTTATAAAATAAATGCAAAATCTTTTTAGTGTTTATAAAGTAAGGAGACTAAGTACAAGATGTGTGTGTGAGTTAAACATAGAAAGGAAGGACTGGAGACTAGCAGTTGGTGTAATGGCTTTGTCACTGGACTCCCATGTAGTCCACTGCAGTTCAAGTCCCAGACCTGGTGGCTTAAACTCACCCTGGGCGCGTGTGCATGCGTGCCCAAGATCCCAAGAGGAGAATGGAGGAGAAGGGATTGCGGCATGGCCATCCCCCCTGGGGGAGGGGAGGTTCTGCTTTCTATCTCTCTGTTTCTCTTTCTGGCAAGTGCATGTGCCCTATAGCAAAAAACTCTCAAAAAAAGAAAAAAGAAACGAAGGCCTGGCCAGCAGGTGATGTGGAGGTTAAGTGGCTGGATCCCACAGAGCCAACAGAGCAGTTCGAGTCTCAGACCTGGTGGCTTATGAAATACATAGGGTGCATGTATATGCCCAAAATCTTGAGTTGAGAATGGAGGAGAAGGGATTGTGGTGCGGCTGTTCCCCTAGGGGATGCTGTCTCACTTTCCCTCTCTCTCTGACAAGCACACAGCACACACGCCCTATAGCAAAACTGAAAGAAAGAAAGAATGAGGGGCCAGCAGGAGGCGTGGTGGTTAAGGCACTGGAATTCCCACATGACCGACAAGAGTTCAAGTCCTGGACCTAGCAGCTTGCTTTCTCTCTCTCTTTCCGTCTCTCTTCTCTCTGTCTTTCTCTGGCAAACTCGTGAAAGAAAAAATAATAGTGATAAATACATAAATAAATAATTATTTTAAAACAAGAATGAATGAATGAAAGAGAAAAGAAAGACCGAATGAAGAGAATTACTCTTATTCAGATACTAAATATGCATGAGTTGCTGGAAGTCTAAATTTGTTCATGACACCCTCCATATATAATAAGAGACACTAAATATTCATTCATGACGGCGTAGTGTAGAGGATGACAAGCATTCTGGCCGCATCCTCTGTCCTAAATACACAAATAAAACCCACAGCTGTTCAACTGGCTGACTGGCGAGCTTCGGTGGAATCCTGCTGTACGCTGTGTGCATTTCTTTGTAATTAGTGTCTGGGGCCAGCAGGTGGCGTGGTGGTTGAGGCGAATGACTCCCACATGGCTGACTGTGGTTTGAGTCCCAGACCTGGCAGCTTACGTTCTCTCTTTCTCT
Organism: Tupaia tana; assembly: GCA_026018925.1. Taxonomy (NCBI): domain Eukaryota; kingdom Metazoa; phylum Chordata; class Mammalia; order Scandentia; family Tupaiidae; genus Tupaia; species Tupaia tana. The sequence continues at coordinate 9,138,016 of JAKSZU010000019.1, read as the reverse complement.
CTGTCTATCTTTCTCTGGTGAGTACACATGCCCTATAGCAAATTTAAAGTTAAAAAATAATGATAATAATATATAATAATAATAATAGGTACAATGGTTACATCACTAGAATCCCAAGTATCCAACCACAGTTCGAGTCCCAGACCTGGCGACTTGAAACACGTTCCAGGTATGTGTGCCGGGGTGCCCAAAATCCAGAGAGGAGAACGGAGGAGAAGGGATTGCAGCATGGCCATCTCCCCCTTGAGAATGATTTCTCACTGTCTGTCATCTCTCCAGTGAGTGCACACACCCTATCAGTAAACATCTCTCTCTAAAAATAATAGTAATAAACACAAAGTTAAATAAAAAAAATTCTTAGAATTAGTATGTCATTGACCCAGGGAACCATCCACCTGTGGGCATGCCTTTGCTCAAACCTCAACTCTGGTAACTGCACCATGGGCAGCGCCGGCTGGCGTACCAAGAGACAGAACACACACGATCGTGTCCCCTTTGAGTCAGACACTGTGACATTTCCACCCTGTCGCATCCTCTCCTGTGTGTGTTAAACTACAGCAGCATCATTTCCCCTCATGCCTCCCCTAGTGTTTGAGCTTGATCTAAGAAAGCATGTGATGGGGCCCTCAGATGGCATGGTGATTAGGGTGCTGGACTCCCACGTGTCCAAGCAAGGTTTAGGTCCCAGACTGGCAACTTGCTTCCTCGCTCAGTCTCTCTTTCTCTCTTACTCTGGTGGGAACATGGGCCCTGTAGTAAATGTAAAAATAATAATAACTATAATTAATAAAATTGGGCCAGCAGGTGGTGTGGTGGTTAAAGGCGCTAGATTCCCACATGGCTGACCGTGGTTCAAGTCTCCAACCTGGTGGTTTACTTTCTCACTTTCCCTCTCACTCTCTCTGTCTCTCTGGTCAAATTGAAAAAATAATATTAGCAAATGGAATTAAATAAGTAAATAAATAACTTTCTTTAATAATTAATAAAATTAAATAGGGACCTTCAGGTGGCATGGTGATTAAAGGTGCTGGACTTCCACACGGTGGACCACAGTTCAAGTCCCTGACCTGGCAACTTGCTTTCTCATTCTCTCTCTCTCTCTCTCTCTCTCTCTCTGGTCAAATCAAAATAATAACAATAAATGAAGTTCAATAACTCTTTTTAAAAAATTTTAAATTCGGGGAAAGCAGCAGTTGGTGTAATGGCTGTGTCACTGGACTCCCATGTAGTTGACTGCGGTTTGAGTCCTGGACCCGGTGGCTTAAACTCATGCTGGGCGCATGTTTGTGCATGCCCAAGATCCTGAGAGGAGAACGGAGGAGAAGGGATTGTGATGTGGCCATCCCCCCGAGGGGGGTGATTTTTCGCTTTCTGTCTCTCTGTCTTTCTGGTGAGCGCACATGCCCTATGGCAGAAACCTCTCAAAAAAAAAAAAAAAATTAAAATTGGGGCTGGCAGGTGGCATGGTGGTTAAGGGCACTGGAATCCCACATGGACAACTGCAGTTTGCCTTCTGACTTTCCCTCACTCTCTCTCTCTGTTCCTCTCTGGTTAAATAAATAAATAAATAAATTTAAATAAAAATAATTCTTTGTTAAACTTTTTTTTTGAGAGGTTTTTGCTATAGGGCGTGTGTACTTGCCATAAAGACAGAGAGAGACAGAGAGATAGAAAGTGAGAAATCACCCCCTGGGGGGATGGCCACTCTGCAATCCTTTCTCCTCCATTCTCCTCTCGGGATCTTGGGCAGGCACGCACATGCGCCCGGTGTGGGTTTAAGCCACCAGGTCTTGGACTTGAACTTCAGTCAACTACATGGGAGTTCAGCGACATAGCCATTATGCCAACTTCTGGTCCCGTAAAACTTTTTAAAAATTAAATTAATAATTTCTTTTTAAAATATTTTTTGAGAGATTTTTGCTATAGGGTGGGTGCACTCACCAGAAAGAAAGAGAGACAGAGACGCAGAAAGTGAGAAATCACCCCATGGGGGGATGGCCAATCCGCAATCCCTTCTCCTCCATTCTCTTCTCAGGATCTTGGGCACACATGCACACGCACCTGGTGTGAGTTTAAGCCACTGGGTTTGGGACTCAAACCACAGTCGACTACATGGAAGTCCAGCGATATAGCCATTATGCCTACTGCTGGTCCTTAAAAAGTAATTATTTTATTTAAGTTTATTTATTTACTTATTTTAATTTGACCAGAGAGTAAGAGAGAAGGAAAGCGAGAAAGCAAGTCGCCAGTTCAGGACTTGAACCATTGGCCATGTGGGAGTCTAATGCAATTAACCACCACGCTACCCCAAATAAATAATTTTCTTTCTTTTTTTTTTTTGTCATTATTTTTATTCCTAATGTCCAGAGGTTTTTTATTTATTATTTTTACTTAACTTTACTTTTGTTTTTTATTTATTTACTTTGATTGGAGATAGAAAGAGGAAGAGAGAGAGAGAAAGTGAGAAAGCAAGACACCAGGTCCAGGACTCAAACCACAGTCGGTCATGTGGGAGTGCAACACCCTTAACCACCACAACACCTGCCAGCCCCAATGTCCAGAGTTTGTAAGACAAGGGTCAGAGTTCCCTTCCAGACACAAACATTGTATAAATTCTCAACTAGCTGGTGAGGCCAATAAGGGTGTTTCTTCTTTTCTAAGGCGATTTCTGGGGAGACTTCAATCAGGTCCTCAATGATCATCTGATCAAATGGAATCCTGTTCTTCATCTCCTCCAGAAGTCTCTGACAGTCTTCAATCCTGACCTCTGAGAGTGACACCCTCTCAGCACAACTTCTCACTCTTCCTGTTCTTCAGTGTCCACCGGGTCAGTGTATTTACCCTCCAGCACAGGAACCTTCAGAGCATTAAACTTCTCAAGCCTGCCTTGGCCACGTTGGCCTTGCAGGAAGCCCAGTCGATAGTTGACAATTTCTCAGGTAGAGCCGCCAACCTGGAGGTGAGGGTCTCGTTCCGTGTTTTCAGGGAGTTAGCCATAGTCTTTTGGTTTCAGGGTATTATTTCCCCAAAAGCTACCTAGTCAATAGCTTTTAGAGCAAATTTTCCCCCAGCTATCTTGCAAAAATGACCCCAGCGGCACACAGTCCATAGCAAGTAATGGCAATAAATAATTATTTTTTTTAGAATTATTTGATTTAACTTTACATATTTATTTATTTATCTTTGAATTTGACCAGAGAGGGATAGAGTGAGAGAGAAAGACAGAGATAGAGAGAGAGAAAGTGAGGAAGCACACTGCCAGCCCCCAATAAATAATTCTTTATATTTTTAAAGAATTATTTTATTTAATTTATTTATTTTCATTTGACCAGAGAGGGACAGAGTGAGTGAGAGGGAAGGAAAGTGAGAAAGTAAGTCTCCAGGTCCAGGATTTGAACTGCAGTTGGCCATGCAGGAGTCCAGGGCCCTTAACTACCATGCCACCTGCTGCTCACCCCCAATAAATAATTCTTAAAAAAAAAAAAAAAAAAAAAAAGGAGGGGCCGGCAGGTGACGTGGTGGTTAAGGGTGCCGGACTCTCACATGGCTGACCATGGTTTGAGTCCTGGACCTGGTGGCTTGCTTTGTCACACCCTTTCCCTCCTTCTTTCTCCTCTCTCTCTCTCTCTCTCTCTCTCTCTCTCTCTCTCTGGTGAGCATACGTGCCATGAAGTAGCATTTAAAAACAATTGTTTAAAAAAAAAAAAGAAGGGACCAGCAGTTAGCGTAATGGCTATGTCGCTAACGTAGTCGACCGCGGTTCGAGTACCCGGCGGCTTAAACTACATGTGCGTGCGTGCCCAAGATTGGAGGAGAAATTGCGGCGTGGCCATCCCCCCTGGGGGGTGATTTCCTGCTTTCTATCTCTCTGTCTCTCTCTTTTTTTTCTCCAAAAAAAAAAAAAAAAAAAAAAAAAAAAAAAGAAAGCATGTGGTTTGAGGACTTGAGCACATAGCGGGTCTGAGCGCCTTCTCGTCCTTGGCCTCCGGGCTAGCTGGCCTGACAGGGCGCTTACCGGGCGCCACCCACTTTCACGCCCTTTGCTTCTCCCAGTCCTGCTGGGCTGCCTGCGCCCACGGAGGCAGCAGGGTTCTGGTGCTGCATGCTTCTCACTCCTGTCTTTGTTCCTCACTCACCTCACTGCTCTCGTGTGCCCGGGTGGCCCCCTGACCCTCACCACAGCTGGGTGCCAGAGGTAGGTGGCCAAAGCCAACACCAGCTGTGTCTCAGACCTCCCGTTTCTTCTTTCTTTTTTTAAGGTTCTTGCCACAGGGCGTGTGCGCTTGCTGGAGAGAGACAGAGAAAGGAAGTGAGAAACCACCCGCCAGAGGAAGGCCAGTCTCAGTCCCTTCTCCTCCGTCCTCCTCCTGGGGTTTCGGGCATGCACACACACCTGGTGTGATTTTCAAGCCACCAGTTCCAGGACTTGAGCCGCTGTCAACCATGTGGGAATCCAGCACCTTAATCACCACGCCACCTGCTGACCCCCATCCTAGCTTTCTCTCACTAACTGGGCAGGCTCATGGCATATCCCTGTGCAGGTCATCCGGGATCCAAACCCAGATCCTCCATGTAGCTCCGGTACTGTGCAGCGGCGCCTCACCCCTGCATCACAGCCATTGGGCCCATTCTTTTTTTCTTTTCTTTCTTTTTTTTTTGGAGAGGTTTTTGCTATAGGGCGCGTGCGCTCACCAGAAAGACAGAGAGAGACAGAGAGACAGAAAGTGAGAAATCACCCTCCAGAGGGAATGGCCACGCCGCAATCCCTTCTCTTCCATTCTCCTCTTGGGATCTTGAGCACGCACGCACATGCGCCCGGCGTGAGTTTAAGCCACTGTGTCTGGGACTTGAACCGCAGTCGACTACATGGGAGTCCAGCGACATAGCCATTATGCCAACTGCTGGCCTCTCTCTTTTTTTTTAATATAAATTAGCTGGGGTCCATCCCGTGGTCTAGTGGTTAAGGCAGCCAGATCCCACATGGCCAAACAGGGTTAGAATTGCGGCCCAGTGGCTTGGAAAACATACCAGGCACATGTGCGTGTGTGCCCCAGATCCCAACGGGATGGGGAAATGGAAGAGAAGGGACCGCGACTTGACCGCGCCCCTCTAGGGCGTGCTTCTCCCTCCCCCTCCTTCCTCCTGTCTCTTTGTCTCTTTCCAGTGAACACACCTACCTTCTAAAAAAAAAAAGGAAGAAAAGAAATGAGTTGACTCTGCTCTTCCTTTTATCTGTAGTCAGTTGCCGATAGCAGAGAACCAACTAGAGCCAGCCCAAGGGAGAGGGACACTGTGAGCTCCAGCGTGGCTCTGGGCAGGTCTGAACCGGTTCAAGCCGTGCCCTGCCCCCTCTGTCCTGACCCCTCCTTTCCCGGCAGGTCTCCTTTCTTGAGCGCTCTCCACACAGCGGGGGAGCTTCGCCTTCGCCTTACTCAGCCTCATACTCACGTTCCCGGGGGCAGAAGAGGCACCCGTCCCACGCGCCACTCAGAAAAATGAGTTTGGGGGCCAGTAGGTGACATAGTGGTTAAGCCGCTGGACTCTCACATCGCTGACCACAGTTCGGGTCCTGGATCTGGGACTTGAAAATCACACTGAGCGTGTTTGTAGGTGTGTCCAAAATCCCAGGGGGAGAATGACGAGGGGATTACCAGGTGGCCATCCCCCCCCAAGGCAATTTCTCCCTTTCCCGCTCACTGTTTCCCTCTGTCTCTGTGGTGAGTGCGCGCACACACACACACACACACACTCCTAGGGCAAAAACCTTAAAAAAAAAATTCTGATTGGCCCAGTTGCTGCCCAATCACTAAACCAGTCATCACTGTGGCCAAAAGGAAAATCTTTTTTTTTAATTTCTTAGATTTTTGCTATAGGGTGTGTGCTCTCACTGGAGACAGAGAGAAAAAGAAAGAAAGTAAGAAATCACCCCCTGGCCCAGGTGGGGTGGGGGGGGATAGTCACAATGCAATCCCTTCTCCTCCGTTCTTCTTTCAGGATTTTAAGCGCACGCATGCACATGCACACACACACACACACACACACACACACAAGCCGGCAGGAGTTTCAAGCCACTGGGTCCAGGACTCAGACTGCGGTCAACCATGTGGGTGTGCAGCGCCGTAACCACTGTGCCATCTGCTGGCCCCAGAAGAAGGTCTTTGGCCAGCCTGGGCTACCCACCAACCCTGTGTGGTGGGGACAGAGCTCCCATGTAAGTGGCCTACCACACCATGTGGGTTAGGGAGTGAGGCTTTCCAAAGAAAAAATGCAGGCAGAAACAGTCAGGTAGGCGAGGGGCGGTTCTTAACTTACACCCAGCTCCTTGCCCCTGTTGCTGGAGGGCACTCTTTTCGAGGCCTGGAATTCACCCCACCTCCTCTCAAATCTATTTTGTCAAACTCATACTTGGTCTTTTCTTTTTCTAAAAAAGAATTATTGGTGGGACCAGCAGTTGGCATAATGGCTATGTCACTATGTCAGCAAAAACCTCTCCAAAAAAAAGAAAAGAAAGAAAGAATTATTGGGACCAGCACAATGGCTACATTGCTGGACTCCCACATAGTCAACCGCAGTTCAAGTCCTGTACCCAGCAGCTTAAAACTCACGCCAGGTGGGTGTGCATGCATGCCCAAAATCCTGAGAGGAGGAGAAAGGAAGGCTGCATGGCCATCCCCCTGGGGGTGATTTCTCACTTTTTGTCTCTCTGTCTCTGTCTCTCCAGTGAGTGCATACACCCTATAACAAAAATCTCTCAATAAAAAAAAAAAAAGAATTATTTGGGCCAGGAGATGGCTTTTTTTTTTTTTTTTTTTGGAGATGTTTTTGCTATAGGGCGTCTGCGCTTGCCAGAGAGACAAAGAGAGACAGAGAGACAGAAAGTGAGAAGTCACCCCCGGGGGGGATGGCCACGCCACGATAACTTCTCCTCCATTCTCCTCTCCAGATCCTGGGCACGCACGCACACATGCCCCTTATGAATTTAAGCCACCGGGTCCGGGACTCAAATCACAGTCAACTACATGGGAGTCCAGCAACATAGCCATTACGCTAACTGCTGGTCCCATGAGATGGCATAATTGTTAAGGTGCTAGACTTCCAAATGGCCAACTACAGTTTGAATCCCAGACCTGGAGCCTTGCTTTCTCACATTTTCTCTCTCTCTTTCTCTCTCTCTCTCTCTCTCTCTCTCTCTCTCTCATTCCCTGTTCTGTCTCTCTGGTCAAATTGAAAAAAAATAATAATTTTTTAAAAATAATTATTTATTGTGGTTGGCAGGTGGCATTACTCCCCCTGGCAGGTGACTCGAACCGTGGTTGGCCATATGGGAGTATCCAGCACCTTAACCACCATGCCACCTACTGGTCCCCAAATCAAATATTTTTTTTAATGTTAAACTAGGGTTTTTTTTATTATTTTTTATAGTTTTTTCCCTTATCTTTTTTATTTTAATTTTTTAATTATCATTTATACATTTAATCACTCTACATCATTTAGTTTGTAAAGAGACTTTACCCAGCATGATATATATCTCAGTCCAGCCCAGTTGAGAATACTATACATGTCTTCATCAACAGATAATGAACCATATCTTTGTCCCACAAATGCCTTATCTCTATATTTTTTGCCCCAAATTTCCTTTCCTACACTCTTCTCGCACACTCTTTCCACTTTGTTTCTAGTGTCCATAGCAACTTTTAGTGCTTTTATATCTTCTAGTCTTTCAGTCTCTACCATAGAGTGCAGACAGTTGGTATGTGTTAAGTGGAAACATACAATGTCTCTCTTTCATAGCCTGATTTGCTTCACTCAGCAACAAATCATCCATATTCATCAAATTCCAGAGCCTTGCTTTTTATGGCTGAGTAGTATTCCATGGAGTATATGTGCCACACTTTTTCAATCCATCCATCTGCTTGTGGACATTTGTGTTGGTTCCATTCTTAGCAATAGTGAATAATACCGCAATGAATATTGAGTGTAAGCGCTTTTCCAACTGAGCGTTCTCCTGTCCCTTGGGTAGATACCCAGGAGTGGGATTGCTGGATCATATGGTAGTTCTATTTGAAGGTCTTTGAGGAACCTCCATATTGTTCTCCACAGTGGCTGACTAATTTATATTCTCACCAACAGTGTAGGAGAGTTCTCCTTTCACCACATCCCCTCCACTTACCATTTTTTGTTTTTTAATCTTTGCCATTCTGACTGGGGTTAGGTGGGATCTCATTGTGGTTTTGATCTGCTGCTTCCTTATAATTAGGGATGTTGAAATTTCTTCATATGCTTTTTGGCTGTTCATATATCTTCCTTAAAGAGTTGTTTACTCAACTAATTTTAATTTTCCCACCTTTTAACTGGGTTGATCTTTTTCTTCTGGGTAAGCCACTTAGTTCCCCAAATTAAATTTTTTATTTTTTTGAGACGTTTTTGCTATAGGTCGGGTGCGCTTGCCAGAAAGACAGAGAGAGACAGAGAGACAGAAAGTGAGAAATCACCCCCCAGGGGTGATGGCCACGCCACAATCCCTTCTCCATTCTCCTCTCGGAATCTTGGGCACACGCGCACACACGCCAGGTGTTAGTTTAATTCACCGAGTCCGGGACTCATCCCACGGTCAACTACATGGGAGTTCAGCAACATAGCCATTACACCAACTTCTGGTCCTGCAAATTAAATAATTCTTACAAAAAAGAATTAGTGGGACTGGAAGGTGGTGTGATGGTTGGGGTGCTGCACTCCCACGTGGCTGACCACAGTTTGAGACCTGATGGCTTGTTTTCTCCCTTTTCCTTTCTCTTTCTCTCTGTCTATAGTAAAATGAAAACCTAAATAACAATAACAAATAAAATAAAATTTAAAAATCTTTTTTAAAAGAATTAGTTTATTTATCATCATTATTATTTAATTTGCTACAGGGCACATGCACTTACCACAGGGGTGGGAGAGAGAGGGAGAGAGAGGGAAAGTGAGAAAGCAAGCCACCAGGCTCAGGACTCGACCCGCAGTCAGCCACATGGGTGTCCCGTGCCTTACCCACCAAGCCACCTGCTGGCCTCCCTATTTGGTCGTTAGGTCTCAGTTTAAATGTGAGTCACTCCACGATGCTTCCTGTGACCCCACACTAAATCATATATATCTGACTGACATTGTTTTTAAAGTGTATTTATTTATTTGTTTGTTTATTTTCTACATGAGGAAGAGAGACAGACAGAGAGAGACAGTGAGACAAAGAGACAGCATCCCAACTAGGTCCTCTGCCATGACCTACCCGGCCTTAGCCTAGCCCCCGGTCATGGACACACTTTGTGCTAGAGGACCCATTTTCAGACTCCAGCCTGAACTCTTCCCACTGTCAGTCTCTCAGAGCATGACATTTTACTACTGCTCCTGTCCAGACCCCCTCACTCATTTTTTCTCTTTTCTCTCTCTCTCTCTTTTAAAGAATTTTTTAAATTTAACTTTATTTATTTGTTCATTTATTTTAATTTGACCAGAGAGAGGGACAGAGTAAGAGAGAGAGGGAAAGTGAGAAAGCAAGCCGCCAGGTCCAGGACTTGAATCGTGGTCGGCCAAGTGGGAGTCCAGCACCCTTACCCACCACGCCACCTGCTGGCCTTTCGCCCTCTCTCTCTCTCTCTCTCTCTCTCTCTCTCTTAGACAGAGTCTCTCAGGCCAGCCTGTGGCAAGGTGTTACGGAGACTCGATCCCACATGGTCAAATGCACAGTTTGAGTTCCAGACCTGACGGCTTGAAAACCATGCCAGGCCCATGTGGGTGCCCCAAATCCCAAAATGGGAAGAAAGGAAGGAAAAGGGATTGTGGCTTTCTCCGTCTGTCTCTCTTTCCGGCAAGCACACATGCCCTCTAGCAATTAAAAAATAAATAAAAGAGAGAAAGTCTCTCAGTCCACCTGCCTCAGCCTCCAAATAGCTGGGCCCACAGGCACGTGTCCCTACTCCATGTCTCACCACCCCACGGGTCCCTACTCCATGTGTCGCCACCCCACGGGTCACTACCCGCCTCTTTTTTCTTTTAAGAGATATTTTTGTTATAGAGCATGTGTGCTCACAGGAAAGACAGAGAGAGACAGAGACAGAAAGTGAGAAGTCACCCCCCAGGGGGGATGGCCAAGCTGCAATCGCTTCTCCTCCATTCTCCTCTCTGAACTTTGGGCATGCAGGCACACGCGCCCAGTGTGAGGTTTAAGCCTCCGGGTCCAGGACTTGAACTGTGGTTGACTACATGGGAGTCCAGCGACCTAACCATTACACCATCTGCTGGTCCCAACACCCCACCCCTTCCAGATAGGATCTTGTGTTGCCCAGGCCAGCCTCGACCTTGTGATCCTCTTAACTTACCTTCCCCAAGTTGATGGGATGACAGAAATCCAGCCCAAGTCACCCATGTGGTCCTGGCACAGCATTTTAACAGCACACGCCACAGTGGCTGGGTCCTCTGACTGACACAGCGGTTTTATCATTAAAAAGTTGTTCTGATTTCATTTTTCATTTAATTTACATTATTAGTGGTTGCAAGTCCATGTCCTCACTAGGCTGTAAGTTCTCCTAGGGCGAAGAGCTCGCTTTGGCTTCCAAGTTTAGTCATCCTTGCAGTCCCAGCTCTTAGTTCATCACCCCGGTAAGTAACTGCTCGCATCTTTCATCCAGAACAGAGTGAGCGACAGATGCTGAGGACATAGTAAGACATATGTGTTCTGCTGTCTGAGAGCTGAAGATCCTAGGACCGCATCTTCCTCACATGTCCTGGGCCTGTGTTTTCTTTTTTTCTTTTTTTTTTTTTTATACAGGTTTTTTGCTATAGGGCGCATGCGCTTGCCAGACAGACAGAGAGAGACAGAGAGACAGAAAGTGAGAAGTGAGAAATCACCCCCCAGGGGGGATGGTCACGCTGCAATCCCTTCTCCTCCATTCTCCTCTCGGGATCTTGGGCACGCACGCACACGCGCCCGGCGTGAGTTTAAGCCACCGGGTCCGGGACATGAACTGGGGTCGACTACGTGGGAGTCCAGCGACGTAGTCATTACACTAACTGCTGGTCCCCCTGGGCCTGTGTTTTCAAGCTGCAGAACTCAGTGGGTGGTGAAATTCAATTGGAAACTTGTAAATAGATTTTTTTAAAAGAGGAAATAGAATAAAATACAAAGTAGAAATGGACCGGACATCAGAGTGCATCACACAAGAGTGAAAATAGCCACACGCATCCCTACGTACTGGGCTGCAATGCAAAATGCGCTTGCTTTCTTTCTCCCTTTTTCTTTCTTTTTCTTTCTTCCTTTCTCTCTTTCTTTCTCTCTTTCTTTCTTTCTTTTTTTTCTTTCTTTCTCTCTCTCTTTCCTTTGTCTGCTGGTTATTTTAGTTTGCTACAGGGTGTGGGTGCTTGCCAGAAAGAGACAGAGCAAGAGAGAGGGAGAGGAAAAGTGAGAAGGCAACCTCCCAGGGGTGTTGGCCACACTGCAGTCCCTTCTCCTTTATTCTCCTTTGGGATATTTTGAGCACCCACGCACAAGCCACCGAGTGTGAAACTTGAACCGCGTAGATGGCCAGGTGGGATCCAGCTCCTTAGCTTCCATGCCACCTGCTGGCCTGTGAAATGCATTTCTTCCTGGGGTTTAGGTCCACACAAGTTCAATACATGCCACATCAGGCTTCGTCTGGATAGAACGGTGGGTAAGACAGTGTCCCGGTTCAGAGCGCCCAGGGCGCCCGACGCTGAGTCACGTCATCGGTGGAAATGACACCTGGGAAGCTCATTCAAAGGACGAGTGGAAGCGGAGACAATCTCAGGATGCTCTTCCGCTGAACTCTGCATTTCTGGGCTTTGGTTGGCTGGTGCTACATCCTCAAAGCCATTCAATTACACATAGTCAGCTGTGTTTTGTCTATTTTTTTCCCCAAATAATAGATGACTTGGGGTATTATTCAAAACTGAATAGAAAACAAAAATAAACAAACAAACAAAAACAACTTGTTTTGCTACCATAGATGGTTAGGCCGTAAATTGCATGTTCCTGGATAACACTGGATGAAATCCGGAGGAAAGAACGCAGGCGGCACGGTGTGGAAGGAAAGGGCCTGTGCCCTGCACTGACGAGGCCCGGGCCCTGTCAGCACCTACGGCCTGTGTGGATCCAGGTGAAGGGACCCGCCACACTGCGGGCTGAGGACAGGCCCTGCCAACTGTGGGAGGTACACACATTGTATCAACACTCTGACCTCAAGGAATTTAAAACCAGATAGGCAATTTGAGTACATAAATAGCCAAAATATAATTCCTAAGAGTTAATGTAGCTTATCAATGCTGAATTTATTTATTTATTAATTTTTTTTGGAGAGATTTCTACTGTAGGGCCCATGTACTCCCCAGAAACACAGAGACAGAGAGACAGAAAGCGAGAAATCACTCCCCGGGGAGATGGCCACGCAGCAATCCCTTCTCCATTCTCCTCTCAGGATCTTGGGCCTGCACGCACAGGCACCCAGCATGAGTTTAAGCCACTGGGTCCGGTACTTAAACCGCGGTGGACTACATAGGAGTCCAGCAACATAGCAATGATGTCATCTGCTGGTCCCGGCTGAATTGATTTTTTAATGAATTATTTTATTTAACTTTCTTTCTTTCTCTTTTTTTTTTTTTTTTTTTGAGAGGGCCACACCACAATCCCTTCTCCTCCATTCTCCTCTCGGGATCTTGGGCACGCACGCACACGCACCTGGCATGAGTTTAAGCTACGGGGTCCAGGACTTGAACCTCAGTCAACTACATGAGAGTCCAGCAACATAGCCATTACACCAAGTGCTGGTCCCAACTTCATTTATTTTTTCATTTTACCAGAGAGGGACAGAGCAAGACAGAGAAAGAGAGAGAGAAAGAAATCAAGCTGCCAGATCTGGGACTCGAACTGCAGTCAGCCATGAAGGAGTCCAGTGCCCTTAACCACCATGCTATCTGCTGGCCCTGCCAAAAAATATATATTTTTATATATTTTTAATCTGTCACTCATAACTTCCAAAAATATACATTGGCATTTGTGTAGGTGGCAGACCCTGTGCTGGGAATGCCAAGACATCACCCTTCCCTAGAAGGCATTCAGTCCAAGGGAGCTTTCCCTCTCCAGGTATGAACAGTGTTTCATAAGAATTAGGTTAGGCTTGGGACCAGCAGGTGGCGTGGTGGTTAAGGCACTGGACACGCCCACATGGTCGACCATGGTTCAAGTCGTAGACCTGGTGGCTTGCTTTCTCACTTTCCTTCTCTCTCTCTCTCTGTTTCTTTCTGGTCAAATTAAATAAATGAATGAATGAATAAATTAAAAAAAAATTCAGAATTAGGTTAGGCTTGGGACCAACAGTTAGCATAATGGCTATGTCGCTGGACTCCCACGTAGTCGACCGCGGTTCGCATCCCGGACCTGGTGGCTTAAAACTCACGCCGGGCACGTGTACGTGCGTGCCCAAGATCCTAAGAGGACAATGGAGGACAAGGGATTGTGACATGGCCATCCCCCCTAGGGGGTGATTTCTCGCTTTCTGTCTCTCTCTGTCTTTCTTGCGAGTGCACACGCCCTATAACAAAAACCTCTCCAAAAAAAAAGAATTAGGTTAGGCCCATCAGGGCCAGCAGGTGGTGGTGGTTAAGGTGCTGGACTCCCACACAGCTGACCACGGTTCGAGTACTAGACCTGGAGGCTTGAAACTCATTCCAGTGTGTGTGTGTATACTCAAAATCCCAAGAGGAGAATGGAGGGTAAGGGACTGGGGCATGGGGGGCCATTTCTCACTTTCTCTCTGTCTCTCCGGTGAGTGCAGACGCCCTATAACAAAATCTCTCTCTCCAAAAATAAATGAAAAGAATCGGGCCCATGGCACTGGTAGGTGGCGTAATGGTTAAGGCTCTGGATTCCCACATGGTGGATCATGGTTTGAGTCCCAGACCTGGCGGCTTAAAAATGACCCCGGGGAATGTATATGTGTGTGCCCAAAATCCTGAGAGAAAAATCGAGAAGGGAATGTGGTGTAGCCCTCCCCTCAAGGAATGATTTCTCACTTCCCCTCTCTTGTCTCTCTTAGGCAAGAGCATGTGCCCCCTGCCCAATTTATTAAGGAGTTGGACAGATCTGGGATTCAATATTAGGTAAATCACCTCCTAGACCTGTGACCTTGGGCAAATTGTCTAACCCCTCTGGGCCTCGGCTTCTTCATCTGGAAAATGTGTATAATAGCATTACTTACGTCGGGGACCAGCAGGTGGCGTGGTTGTTTAGGTGCTGGTCAGTCCCACATGGCCAACCATGGTTCAGTCCCAGACCCGTTGGCTTGCTTTCTCACTTCCTCCCTCCGTCTCTCTCTTGCTCTCGCTCTGTACCTCTCTTGTCAAATTTAAATAAAGAAATAGTTAAATCAAATAATTCTAAAATATCTTAATAATAAAAAAAAAGACTTTTGCTATCATTTGCTGCAAAGTAGATGCAGTTTTGAAAAATCTTGAGGGTCCAGCAGGTGGTTGGTGCTTAAAGGCACTGGATTCCCACATGGCCAACTGTGGTTCAAATCCTGAGCCTGGTGGGTTGCTCTCTCACTTTCCCTCTCTCTCTCTCTCTGTCTCTCTCACTCTGTCCCTTTCTGATTAAAATTTTTAAAATAAGTAAATAAATAAATTAAGTTAAATAAAATATTTCTTTTAAGACAAGTAAAAAACTTGATAAGGAAATCCATGGGTAATGCCAATGAATGCTGGTGATATGTAGATATACTTGTAAATGGGCTAGACCCCTGGCCCAACAGTTAAAACAACAGAATTCCAGACAGTGGACAGCACAGTTTGAGTCCCAGACCCAGCAGTTTGGGAAACACACAGGGTGTGTGTGCACGCATGCCCAAAATCCTGAAAAGGAGAGATGGTGGAGCAGGGATTGCTACCTGACGACTCCCCACGGGGGTATTTCTCCTCTCCCTCTTTTGTGAGCACACACGCTCTCTAGCAAATAAACACAAAAAGATATCATTGGAAATGAAAGAAACTCTGTCTAACTTATAAAATAGTTTCATGTTTTTCCCTCTTAGGTTAGCGTTTACTCCATGGAGTTCCTCAAACTCCAGTCTCTGCAGGTAGGTAGACTAGGGTTGCTCCATTGCAGATAGCCCCTGAGCCTCAGTGGCTTGACATGGCAAAGGCTTACTCTAGTCCTCAACCAGCCTCTGCCTCCAGGCAGCCACGCAGGGTTGCTGACCTTCATGTTGCGGCTCAGGGACCCGGAGCGCCCCTTTCCTGCGGCACCTTCCTACTGGCACGTGAGAAAGAGAACATGGAGAAGCTCCTGAAGGCTTCCACTGAGGGGCAACAGGACCACTTCTGCTGCCCCGCCCAGCTCTGACGATTGCACCAGACTCTAAGGGAGTAGGGAGTGCTCCTCCGCGTGCCCTGGGTGGGGGTAGGAGAGAACTGGGGACGCGGGCGGTGGCAGTGCCCACCGTGTCTCCTGCCCTGCTCTCTGTACTCGTCACGCTGACTTTTTTGGTCTCTCAGACGGGTTTGTTCCTTCCTGCGACAGGACCTCTGTCCAGGCTGGCCACTCTGATGACAACACTTTTTATTTTTTATTTTATTTTATTTTATTTTTTTGGAGAGGTTTTTCGCTATAGGGCGCGTGCGCTCGCCAGACAGACAGAGAGAGACATAGAGACAGAAAGCGAGAAATCACCCCCCAGGGGGGATGGTCACGCCGCAATCCCTTCTCCTCCATTCTCCTCTCGGGATCTTGGGCACGCACGCACACGCGCCCGGCGTGAGTTTTAAGCCACCGGGTCCGAGACGCGAACCGCGGTCGACTACGTGGGAGTCCAGCGACATAGCCATTACGCTAACTGCTGGTTCCCATGACAACACTTTTTACTTTTATTTTTTAGGTTTTGCTAGAGGATGTATGGGCTTGTCAGGGAGAGAGAAAGTGAGAAAGCACTTCTGGGGCGATGGCCATGCCGCGATCCTACCTGTACGCCCCTCGCGGGATTTGGGGCATGCACACACACGTACCTGGCATGTGTTTCAGGCCACTGAGGGTCCGGGACTCATGCTGCACAGCTGGCCACATGGGGTCCGGCCACCTTAACCGCCACGTCACCTGCTTGCCCCCTAATTGCAATACCTTTTGCCCCACTTTTTTGTTTGTTTAATTCTTTTTTTTTTTTTTTGAGAGTGTTTTGTTGTTGTTGTTGTTGTTATAGTGTGCGTGCGCTAACCAGACAGAGAGAGACAGAGAGACAGAAAGCGAGAAATCACCCCCCAGGGGGGATGGCCACATCACAGTCACCTCTCCTCCATTCTCCTCTCGGGATCTTGGGCACGCACGCACACGTGCCCGGCGTGAGTTTAAGCCACCGGGTCTGGGACACAAACCGCGGTTGACTGCATGGGAGTCCAGCGACATAGCCATTATGCTAACTGCTGGTCCCTGTTTGTTTAATTATTTTATCATCGGGCATGTGCACTTGCTGGAGAGACACATAAGAGAATGAGGAAGGACCCTCAGGGCAGATGGTGATGCTGCCTTCTCTTCCCATTCTCCTCTTAGGATTTCGGGCACCCACACACACAAGCCTGGTGTGTTTTTCCAGTCACTGTGCCCAGGACTCGGAACATTCAGCTGGTCGTGTGAAATCCACCTGCCTTCACCGCCACAGCAAGGCTGGCCCTCACCCCCACTATGCGCTTGATTCAAATCTACGGTTCTTTCAGAAGGCGGCTCATTACCCCTTCCATAGGGAGACTGGGTTCCCCTCTGAGTAAGTCAACTCTCCCTGTTATTATCTGCTCACAGAACATTAGACACCCTCACCTTAGGACACCAGCTGTAATTTGCAGCTCATCGTGTGATGACTTCATTAATGACTGCTCCCGGAGTTAGCAGCAGGAATCATATATATATATATATATATATATATATATATATATATATACACACTTTTTTTTTTTTTTGAGAGAGGTTTTTGCCATAGGGTGCATGCGCTCGCCAGACAGACAGAGAGAGACAGAGAGACAGAAAGCGAGAAATCACCCCCCAGGGGGATGGACACACTGCAATCCCTTCTCCTTTGTTCTCCTCTCGGGATCTTGGGCATGCACGCACGCACATGTGCCCGGAGTGAGTTTTAAGCCACCGGGTCCGGGACGTGAACCACGGTCGACTACATGGGAGTCCAGCAACATAGCCATCATGCCAACTGCTGGTCCCGGAATCATGTTTTTATTAACCCCCTGTCTCTGCTATCTATCCCGGTGCCTGGACTGCTGCTGCGTGAGTAAGAAAGGGTTTTCGAGTGACGGAGCATGTTTGTTTTTTACAGTCCAGAGTCTGCCTGTTACTGATGTTTAGGAACACTGCCTTGCATGACTGGCCGTCAGCAACCTCGAGGGAAAAACTTGGCAAACACTTGCTGATTTCATTCTGAGCGGTTACTCTGGAGAGGACCTCCCTCAGCTCTCTGAAGGCGTCATTCTTTTTATTCCTTTGATTTATTCATGATATAGTGTATGCATGCGCATGAGAAAGAGAATTTTAATGCATAATTTTAATGCACATTTCTTTTTTTTTTATTAGGTGATAAGTGGTACAAGAGTCTGTAAGGGAGGGGAGTGGATGGTAGAGAGGGAAAAGCAGAGGATGGCTGTGAGGTACAAAGGGAAGGATTTATTTTTTAGAGGTTTTTGCTATAGGGCGTGCGCGCTCGCTGGAAACACAGAAAGAGACAGAGATACAGAGAGTGAGAAGTCACCCCCACAGGGGGATGGCCACACCGCAATCCCTTCTCCTCCATTCCCCTCTTGGGATCTTGGGCACACACGCACACGCGCCCGGTGTGAGTTTAAGCCACTGGGTCCGGGACTCGAACCACAGTTGACTACATGGGAGTCAATGACATAGCCATTATGCCAACTGCTGGTCCCTTAATGCACATTTCTTGATTGGTATTTTTTTTTTTTTGCTAATGACTTATTACTTGCTGTTTATTTTATATGTATTTATTAAATAACTATTTTATTTAACTTTATTTATTTACTTTAATTTGATCAGAGAGGGACAGAGTAAGAGAGAGAGAAAGAAAGCAAGCTTCCTGGTCTGGGATTCAAACCATGGTTGACCATGTGGGAGTCCAACGCCCCTTAACCCCCATGCCACCTCCCAGTCCCTATATGTATTTTTTAAATAATTATTTTTTATTTAACTTTACTTATATTTTTATTTATTTATTTATTTTAATATGACCAGAGAGGGCAGAGAGAGAGAGGAAGTGAGAAAGCAAACTGCCAGGTCCAGGTCTCAAATCGCGGTGGACTATGTGGGAGCCCAGCGCCCTTATCCACCATGCCACCTGCTGGCCCCATCATATGTATTTTTATATGCATTTTTAAACTATGAAAATTATGTTAGACAAAAAACAAATTTGAGGACCAGCAGGTGGTATAGTGGTTAAGGTGCTGGACTCCCACATGGCCAACCACATTTTGAGTCCTGGACCCGGTGGCTGGTCTCTATTATTATTTTTTTTTTAATTTGACCAGAGAAGAAAAGTGATGAAGCAAGCCAGAAGATCCAGGACTTGGGACCAGCAGTTGGCGTAATGGCTATGTCGCTGAACTCCCATGTAGTCTACTGCTGTTCAAGTTCCAGACCCAGTACTTTAAACTCACGCTGGGTACATGTGCATGCGTGCCCAAGATCCTGAGAGGAGAATGGAGGAGAAGGGATTGCAGCATGGCCATCCCCCCCAGGGGGTGATTTATTGCTTTCTGTCTCTCTGTCTCTCTGGTGAGCGCATGTGCCCTGTAGCAAAAACCTCTAAAAAAAAAAAAAAAAAAAAGGAGATCCAGGACTTGAACTGTGGTCGGCCATCATGTGGGAGTTCAGTGCCTTAATCACCATGCCACCTACCAGTCCTATTTTTTATGCTTTGAAAGATTTTTGTTATAGGGGTACTTATGCTCATCAGAGAGACAGAGATAGAAAAAATTAAAAATCACCCTCGGGGGAGAAGACCACACCATACTCCCTTCTTCTCCATTCTCCTCCATTCTACTCTTGGAATTTTCAGCATGCACACATATACGCATGGTGAGTTTCAAGTCACCAGGCCCAGTATTCGAACCACTGTCATCCATGTGGGAGTCCAGTGCCTTAACCACTATGCTACCTGCTAGCCCCAATCCTCTTTCAACTACATGAGAAGTTGCCCAAGAATTCAATGTCCACTATTCTATGGTCATTCGACATTTGAAGCAATTAAAAACAGTCATTTTGAAGTATTGTCTTCTTTTATTCTACACATCAATGATGAACCATTTCTCAACTGGATTGTGACATGTGACCAAAAGTGGATTTTATACGACAGCCTTTGACCACCGGCTCAGTGGTTGTAACAAGAAGCTCCAAAACACTTTCCTAAGCCAAACTTCTTCAGGAAAAGGTCACGGTCACTGTCTGATGGGGTCGGACCCACTCCAGCGTCTGAAGCCCTGTGAAACCACCCCGTGGGAGAAGCGTGCTCAGCTGTCGTGAGACACTGGAACCGCAGTGCGAGCTGACGGCACCCGCCAGCAGGGAGGGCCCGATTCCTTACCTGGCAGCACTTGAGCAGCACTTTTGACAGCCAACGCTTCAAAAATTGGTGGAATTCAGCTATGGAATTTTGCCTCATTTGCCATATCCACCAGACTTCTTGCCAGCCAACTACCATTTTTTTTTTTAAAGATGTATTTACTTAATTCCAGTTGTTATTATTTCAACTTGATCAGAGAGAGACAGAGAGAAAGGGAAAGTAAGAAAGCACAAGCCGCCAGGTCCGGGACTCAAACCCGGTCGGCCGTGTGGGAATCCAGTGCCTTTAACCATCACCTGCTGGCCCCCATCCATCCCTCACTTTCTGTCTCTGTCTTTCTGGTGAGAGCTTGTGCCCTATAGCAAAAATCTCTCCAAAAAATAATAATAATAATAATAATAGTTTATCTATCCAACTTTTTCTGTTATTAAAATTTTGTTAAAGAATTATTTATTGGGTGTTGGCAGATGGCATGGTGGTTAAGGGTGCTGGACTCCCGGAGGGCCGAATGCAGATCGAGTCTCAGACCTGCTGGTTTGCTTTCTCACTTTCTCTCTCTCTGCTCCTCACTGGCCAAATTTAGTTAAATAAATTTTTGAAGAATTATATTGTTTAACTTTTATTTATTATTATTATTATTTTCTAGTTTGACTGGAGAGAACCAGAGAGAGAGAGAGAAAGGAAAAGTAAGAAGGCAAGCCGCCAGGTCCTGGACTTCAACCACGGTCGACCATGTGGGAGCGTCCAGTGCCTTAACCACCACGCCACCTGCTGGCCCCTGAAGATTTTATCTACAGGAGTAAACAAACTTATTTTTTGTTAGCAAAATGTACTGATTGTGGGGTCAGTAGATGGTATAGTGGTTACATGGCTGGACTCCCAACCCCCAACCCAAGCTCTAGTCTTGGACCTAGTGGCTGAAACTCACTACGGGCATGTGCATGCCTAAAATCCCGAGAGGAGAATAGAGGAGAGGGATTGCAGCATGGCCATGCCCCTGGGGGTGATTTCTCCTTTTCTGTTTCTCTCTTTCTCTCCAGCAAGTGCATGTGCCCCGTAGCAAAAAACTCTTGAAAAAAATAATGTTGATTGCAATGGTTCATATTTTGATTGATAAAGATGTGTTTGAGCCCAGTTATAATGATTTTAAATTTATGGTCCAAAACAACAATCATGAGGGACCAGAAGTTGGCGTAATGGCTATGTCGCTGGACTCCCATGTAGTCAACCGCGGTTTGAGTCCTGGACCTGGTGGATTAAACTCACGCAGGGAGCGTGAGCGTGCATGCCCAAGATCCCGAGAGGAGAATGGAGAAGAAGGGATTGCAGCGTGGCCATCCCCCCTGGGGGGCGTTTTCTGGATTTCTGTCTCTCTGTCTTTCTGGCAAGTACAAGCACCCTATAGCAAAAACCTCTCCAAACAAACAAACAAACAAACAAATAAAACAAAACTGCAATTGTCAGCAGTCAAACATGTGAGATCCAACTTCATTCTCTTCTTTTTAAATTTTTTTTTTGAGAGGTTTTTGCTATAGGGTGCATGTGCTCGCCAGACAGACAGAGAGAGACAGAGAGACAGAAAGCGAGAAATCACCCCCCACTGGGGATGGCCACGCCGCAATCCCTTCTCCTCCATTCTCCTCTCGGGATCTTGGGCACACACGCACACGCGCCCGGCGTGAGTTTTAAGCCACCAGGTCCAGGATGCGAACTGCGGTCAACTACATGGGAGTCCAGTGACATAGCCATTACACTAACTGCTGGCCCCTCTATAGGGTTTTTGCATCCACCTCCCAGGTGGATGGCCTCACTGCAATCCCCTCTCCTCCATTCTCCTCTCAGAATTTTGGGCAGGCACACTCACGCCCCTGGCCTGAGTGTTAAGCCGGGACTCGAACGACGCTCAACTATGTGAAAGTCCAGTGACCATTTCTTCAGCTGCTGGTCCTCATTCGGTTTCTCTTGAGCAACACATCACTGCTGCTCCTCGGAGCTGAGCTGCCCCCGTGGCTTTTGTTTTTTTCAGATTCTTGCCATGTTGAGATGCTCAAGCCTCAATCATCCTGAGCTGTTTGGGGTTACAGACGCATGCCCGCACGCCCAGTCTTAAGGTTGGAAGGGGATTCGAACCCAGTCCCCTCTGTGGTCCCAGCATTTTAGCAGCTCTCACCACTTAGGCTGCGCCTGAACATGTCATCTTCGATCATGTCAGAGGAACAGCATTTATCAGCCCTGAACGACCAAGAGGATCCAGGACAGGGAAGTTATTTCACATTTCCCTCAGTCCCCTCCCTTTCGGATTGAGCAATCCAGACTTTTGTTTTCGAGACCCATCCAGTACCTGCAAGCTTCCTCATTTATTTGCATAGGTATTTCACGACTTCTCTAGTCCTGAGAGTTCTGCTTGACTTAACCATCCATAGCTGGTGTCCAAAGCCAAACCGCCCTGCCAATTCTTTAAATAAAGACTTGATGAAGGAGCGGCAGCAGTTAAAGCAACTCAACACTTCGCTCGCTCTTTTCTTAAAGAAACAGGGCTCTCTGTTGGAGCCCAATTTTTAGCTTGGAAGATAGGACTTTGTTTCGTGTTGTAAATATAAGGCGTTGGGAGCTGAACACACTCTCCCCACTGAAAATTCATTTATAAGTGAGTCGCGTGAAACGCAGATGGGCCACCGTAAACTGTCCGCTGTAGATTGTGTAAAATGTTAATTCCATGACATGATCTTCCTTACATATAAAAGCAGGTTAAATTGTAGTTTACGATGGCTCCACCACAGCAACAAACAGGGCGGGCCTTTGTTGATAAATACCTCGCATTCCATAAGGTGGAGTCACACCCAAACCCCTCGGGGTCCCCGGCAATCACCTTTGATCTCACTGGCTCCACATACCAACGCCAATTGGTTTGAAAGTGTCTGATTTATTATTTTTCGACATTCAATTTATACTTCTTTCGTTAATGGAACTACTCCAGAGTCACACTAAGTGGGCTGAACACTAATTACACTGACGAGAGCTGTGACGGCCTTATCATTGTGCAAGGGAGCCCTCAGCGCCCTCCCGCTCCCTAGCTGGGCTCCGCCCCTTGTCCTTCTGGGTTTTGCCTCTCCGTTCTCCACCACAGTCATAAATCTCACGAAAGGACAGTCCTTCTCTGTGTTTTCTTTTCCAAAGACAAAATTACTACAATTTAGTTTAAAGATTTGAATTGGTTTGGGGCCAGCACGTGGGGTGGTGGTTAAAGGCACTGGACTCCCACATGGCTGACTGCAGTTCAAATCCCGTACCTGGCAGCTTGCTTTCTCTCTTTCTCTCTCGCTGTGTCTCACTCTGGTGAAATGAAAAAATAAAAAATAATGATAAAGAAAATACTTCGTGTTTTTAAAAAAGATTTTAATTGACTTTATTCGTAGTTCAAGAATTGGATAATACTTCATAAAAAAGGCATGTGTGTCCCAATGAGCTGAGCAGAAGATGGGTAAGGGCTGAAGAAAGCAGAAAGGAAGGACAAAAAGCAGATTAGTCACTGCAGAGTTACTTTCTTTTAAGGCGGGAACAATAGATAAATTATTGATTTGTTAGCATCAGGTTACTTGGGGTTACTTTTTCTGATAAACATTAAAGCGGGGAATTCCATTATCTCGTTGATTGGAACCGGCCTGTTTGGAAAAGATGGCCATTGTCTCTGTCTCCTGGTTTCCCAGAATGTCATAGAGACAGTTCACTTTGGGCTTGGTGAAGTGTAACTAGAGTGAGTGACTCCATTCTTTTTTAAAATTTATTTATTTATTCATTTCTATTTGACTAGAGGGGGCAGGGGTAAAGAGAGAGAGAGAGAGAGAGACAGTAAGCTACCAGGTCTGGGACTCGAACTGCGGTTGGCCACTTTGGAGTCCAGTGTCCTTAATCACCACGCTACCTGTGGGTCCCCATTAGCGAGAGAGACAGAGAGAGAAAAGGAAAGTGAGAAAGCAGGCCGCCAGGTCCAGGACTCGAACCAGAGTCAGCCACATGGGAGTCCAGCTGCCTTAACCACCACGCCACCTGCTGGTCCCAAACCCCCCACATAATTTTTTTCTTTTCTTTTCTTTATTTTTGGAGATGTTTTTGCTATAGGGTGCGTGCACTCGCCAGACAGACAGAGAGAGACAGAGAGACAGAAAGCGAGAAATCACCCCTCGGGGGGATGGCCACGCCGCAATCCCTTCTCCTCCATTCTCCTCTCGGGATCTTGGGCATGCATGCACACATGCCCGACATGAGTTTAAGCCACCGGGTCCAGGACTCGAATCTCAGTCAACTACGTGGGAGTCCAGTGACATAGCCATTACGCTAACTGCTGGCCGCCCCCCCCCCCCCCGTTTTTTTTTAAGAGAGGTTTTTACTATAGGGCACGTAGTCTTGCCAGAGACAGGAGACAGGAAAAGCAAGAAATCACCCTCCAGGGGGGATGGCCACACCTTATTCCCTTCTCCATTCTCCTCTTGGGATTTTGGGCACTCACACACACACACCCAGCGTGATTTTTAAACCACCGGGTCTGGGACTCACTAGAACCACAGTCGACAGTGGGAGTCCAGCAACATAACCATTACGCCATTTGCTGGTCCTGAGTGACTCCATTATGATTTTTAGCCTAGTCTGTTGGGGTCTAGGTAAGAGCTTAGTGTAAAACAATGACCACTTATAACTTTTATTTAACACGTGTGTAATAAATAGGCAGGATAAAATTTCATATAGTGGAAAAGAAAATAACCATACAAATCAATTCACCCTCCTTTCACAGCCTCTGGTTCTTCTGCTAGCATTGTCACTTTGTTGTGTCTTTTTTTTTTTTTTAATGATTATTTATTTAACTTCATTTATTCATTCATTTATTTTTAATTTTGACCAGAGAGAGACACACAGAGAGAAAGAAAGGGAGAAAGGAGGCTGTCAGGTGCGGGACTCAAACCCTGGTCGGCCATGTGGGAGCGCCCAGAACCTTAACCACCACACCACCTACTGGTCCCCTGTCTTTGATGAGGATCTATGAATAATTAAGAGGTAGCATACTTTACCATACTCCATTGCCTAGTTCATTAAATATTAAGACATACTTTATTCTTGGATTGGCGTCATGGCTTAGTGGTTAAGGAAGCCAGATCCCACATGGCTGAGAGCATGGTTCAAGTCCTGTCTCCGGTGGCTTGAAAAACATGCGTATGTACAGGTGCCCCAAGTCCCGATGGGATGTGACCACACCCCATTGTGAGATACTTTTTCCTTCTCCCTGTCGCTATTCTCTCTCTATGGTAAGGTATATGCCCTTTGTTACAAGGCAAAAACGAAAACTTTGTAAAGTTGAATAATGTTGGAGCCAGCAGTTAGCATAATGGCTATGTTGATGGACTCCCATGCAGTCGACCGCAGTTCGAGTCCCAGACCCGGTGGCTTCAATTCATGCCAGGTGCGTGTGTGTGCGTGCCCAAGATCCCAGGAGGAGAATGGAGGAGAAGGGATTGCGCCATCCCCCCTGGGGGGTGATTTCTTGCTTTCTGTCTTTCTCTGTGTTTCTGGTGAATGCACACGCCCTATAGCAAAAACCTCTCCTAAAAAAAAAAAAAAAAAAGAAAAAGTTGAATAATGTCACATAATTTACAATCTGTATGTGTGTGTGTTATTAAACTTCCCTCCAAAGCCTTATAATTTCAGTTTGACTTCCGGGAGAATCTCTGGTTCCCCTTGAGTCCCAAATGCCTGGCCTTCTTCACCTTTTCCAAATGCCCTCCCTGTCTATTTCCTTCATCCTCTAGCCTTGCAGGCTGTACGTTGGTGTGTGTGAACTCTGAACTCTTTCCTCAAAATCATGGCTAAAAATGAGTCTAGAAGGCCAGCGGGTGACATGGAGGCCAAGGCTCTAGATCCCACATGGCTGTGTTCTGTCTCTCTCTGTGTCTCTGGCAAGTGCATGTGCCCTATAGCCAAAATCTCTCAAACCAAAACAAAACAAAAAACAGATTGCTGGGCCAGCGGGTGGCATGGTGGCTATGGGCGCTGGACTCCCACGTGAGTTCCAGACCTGGCAGCTTGTTTTCTCACTTCTCTCTCTCTCCCTCACTCAGTCCCTCTCTGGTCAAATTAAAATAAATAATAAAGTTAAATAAAATAATTCTTTTAAAAAAAATTGTCAGAGGGACATGCACTTGCCAGGGGGAGCATACCCCCCAGTGTGGGGTCACGCTATGATCCCTTCTTCTGGATTTTTCCGTAAAGACAGGAGTCCGAAAATGACTTTTTTGACCCAGTGTGTTAGCGCAGTCAGCAGCAAAGGAAGCTGCAGCGCTGGAAGTCACGTGGCCCGCCACAGGTAGGATCCCTGAATCTGCCCGAAAATCCGGGGCACATGCCCGTGCCCCCACGATCCTGGGGAGACCCCGTCCAGCGTCCCTCCTCCCTTTCCCTCTTCCCTTCTCTTTTCACACATGTGTTCTCTATCATGAAACAAAATAAATAAAAACTTAAAAACCCCACATGGCGTTTTACTTCTCACCCCCCAGGGGAAGGCCACACCACAATCCCATCTCCTCTGTTCTCCTTTTCGGATTTTGGGCAGGCAAGCACATATGCCTGGCGGGATTTTTTAGCTGCCGGATCTGGGACTCAAACTGTGGTCAGCCGAGTGGGAGACCAGTGCCTTAACCACCACATCACCTGCTGCCTCCCCCCCATGTCTCTGTCTTCAATTGGCTGGTGCTCTTCCTTTCCCCACCCCGCCCCGCCCTCCCTCCACCTTTCCTTTCCTGTCTCTTCCTTCCAAGGCTGTGGCCCTGGCGTGTGTCTGGGCCATTCTGGGCTGGTCTCGGAAGGCAGCGAGGAAGGCAGAAGACAGGGCCGTGGTGTGGGCAAGACGGGGTGTAGACGGGGTGTCGGCTCGCTGGCTCTCCCCTTTCAGAACGTGGGAATAATAGCTCACCTGCTCCGTGGCCTTGCGCACGCAATTCTTTTTTTTTTTTTTTTTTTTTTTTTTTTTTTTTTTGGAGAGGTTTTTGCTATAGGGCGTGTGCGCTCGCCAGACAGACAGAGAGAGACAGAGAGATAGAAAGCAGGAAATCACCCCCCAGGGGGGATGGCCACGCCGCAATCCCTTCTCCTCCATTCTCCTCTCGGGATCTTGGGCACGCACGCACACGCGCCCGGCGTGAGTTTAAGCCACCGGGTCCGGGACTCGAACCGCGGTCGACTACGTGGGAGTCCAGCGACATAGCCATTACGCTAACTGCTGGTCCCATCACACGCAATTCTTAAAGGCTTCTGTCTCCCTGTCCAGAATGAATGGGCAGAGGCCAGCCCGCGCTGTGATGGTTGGGGTGGCTGGATTCCACGTGGCCAACGGTGTGGTTCGGTTCGGGGCCCAGTGAGTGCAAGCCGGGCCGTGGTGCGAGCCTTTCTTTTTTTCCCATCTCCATTTCTGCATTCTATTAGGATCCTGGGCATAGGCTCATGGGCCCAGCATGTCTGTTTATTGAGCGAGTTTTGCTATGGAGCGTATGCACTTGTCCCAGAGATACAGAGACACAGAGAGCCAGAGAGACAGGAAGTGAGAAATCACCCTCTCTGGGGGGCTGGTCATGTGGCAATTCCTTCGCTTCCATTCTCCTGTCGAGATTCTGGGCATGCGTGCACGTGTGCCTGGAGTGAGTTCTGAGCTGTTAGGTCCAGGATTTGAACCGCAGTCGATGTGGGAGTCTAGCACCTCAGCTGCTACACTCCCGCTGGCCCTGCCCAGCATGATTTTAAGCTGCTGGGGCTGGGATTCTAATTGTGGTCAGCCATGTGGGATCCAGTTCCCTCTACACAGCAGTGAACCACTGTACTCTGGGGTTGACCTCAGACAGTATAAGCGTATCGAATGATATGTTTAGAGGCCAAGGTGGAGAGGCCGCAGCTGGTGAGTCCTTTCAGTCATGGATAACATGGCGGAGGGTCTCCCTGGTCAGCAGGCAGGTGCTCGAGCAGAGCACATAGCATGTCCGCGCCCACGTGGGCTGTAGCATTCTTTCTCATAAACCCACCGGGACTTAGCCACGACTTCCTCCCACTGATACCTAATCACTGCCCAAGGGCCAAGGGTCCTGTCTTTTTTTTTTTTTTTAATAGAGGTTTTTGCTATAGGGCGCATGCACGTGGCAGAAAGCCAGAGAGAGACAGAGAGACAGAAAGCGAGAAATCACCCCCCAGGGGGGATGGCCACGCCGCAATCCCTTCTCCTCCATTCTCCTCTCGGGATCTTGGGCATGCACGCACATACGCCTGGCATGAGTTTAAGCCACCAGGCCTGGGACTCGAATTGCGGTTGACTACATGGGAGTCCAACAACATAGCCATTACACCAACTGCTAGTCCCAGGGCCCTGCCTTTCAACAAAATCTTATTTTTTTTTGCTACAGGGTACGTGTGCTAGCCAGAGAGAGACAGAAAAAGAGAGAGAGAGGCAAAGCAAGAAATCACATCCCAAGAGGGATGGCCGTGACACAGTCCCATCTCTTCCAGTCTCTTCTCAGGATTTTTTGGCACACATACACATGTACCTGGCATGACTTTCCAGCTGCTGGGTTCAGGACACCCACAGCCAGCCATGCGGGATCCAATGCCTTAACCTCCTTGCCATCTACTGGGCCAAATTAAGTCTGCTCTTAAAATCTTCACAATACAACTAAATTCCAATATGTGAATTTTGGGGGGGATGCATTCAAACCATAGCACTAAGACAGACTCAGAAATATTTGGAAAGGAAAAAAAAAAGGAGCTGGATGTGGCATAGCAGTAAAACGGGACACTCCGCAAGGGTGCCCCACGTGAGAAGGTTCTGGGTTTGAGTCCAGGGGACTCCCTGAGCACGCCACACATGCACGTGCCCGAGATACAGGGACGCTGAGGCTGGGTTAGATCATGGTGCCAGGACCTGGTGTGTGGGGGTCTTTCTCCCTCTTCCATTCTCTCTGTCTCTCTCTCATTGAAAAAATAAAGTTGAGAGATTCTCAAAAACAACAGGTGGAGCAAGGTCCCACTGCAGATCTTTCCTCAGGAGCATCCTCGCTTAAAAAATGGTCTTGAAAGTTAAAAAAAATAAATAAAAATAAAGTTGAAAAATAAATAGGGGGAAAAACCCACCACGAGATTGTATATGTATGGTATTATGTATGTGTGTGTATATATATATTTTTTTTTTCAGAGATTTTTATCATAGAGTGTGTGCGCTCATCAGAGAGACAGAGCAAAACTGGGAAATCACCCCCCCCCCAGGGGCCATGGCTGCACAGCAATGCCTTCTCCTCCATTCTCTTCTAGGAATTTTGGGCATGCATGCACACTCACCTGGCGTCACTTTCAAGCTGTTGAGTCTGGGACTCCAACCATGGTTGGCCATGTGGGAGCTCTTGCTTTATTATATAAACAGAAAATCAATTAAAACTCTGACCATGATCAAATAAAGGATTATCATTTGATTTGCCTTCTTTGCTTAGGTTCTACTTGCAGATTTATTCCAAACGACTTAACTGTTGAAGCTATTACAGCACCATTAAGTTACAATACGTAGCAGGACCAGCAGTTAGCCTAATGGCTATGTTGCTGGACTCCCATGTAGTCGACCATGGTTCAAGTCCCGGACCTGGTGGCTTAAACTCACGCTGGGCGCGTGTGCGTGCATGCCCAGGATCCTGAGAGGAGAATGGAGGAGAAGGGATTGAAGCGTGGCCATCCCCCCCCTGGGGTGTTGATTTCTCGCTATCTCTCTGTCTCTGTCTTTCTGGAGAGCGCACGCGCCCTATAGCAGAAACCTCTCCAAAAAAAAAAAAAAAAAAAAAGTTAAAATAGGTAGCTTTACAATAAGTTAAAAGTTTTGGTTTTCCTAGGTAAAACGTAGGTGCCCTGGACCAGTAAGGAGGTGATGGCGGCTACATCCCATAGGACCTAGTGCCTGAACCAATCCTACAGCGACAGCCTGGGAAACACGCCAGGAGAGTGGAGTCCAGAACCCCAAGGGGAGAAGGGGGCAGTAGGGATTGCGGGGTGGCCATCCTCCCTGGAGGGGAAGGGGACCTTCACTTTTTCTTTCCTGTGAGAGCACATGCCTCATAGCAAATTAAAAAGTAATAAATATCCTACTAAAAACAGGACTACGAAATTTCCTGGTTGAAGTCAAAGATAACAGGAGGTACGCGTTAAAGTGTTAGGCGCCGCTGACAAATGTTAGCTGCTGTTATCGCAAAAATGAGCACGCAGCAAAACAGCCTTGGGCTCGAACAGCTGGACTTTTGCCTCTCCAGAACTACTCAGGTGCAGGGATTGGAGGGCCAGTAGCGACGCAGCCGACCCAGCTCCGCCACCCCCACTGCAGGGTGACACAAAGCGGGAGCAGCAAAGTGTTGCGCCCAGGAACTGAGGAGACTGTTTCCACGTCTCAAAAAGGAATTGGGCATAGGGCTGCTTAGGGAATGCCGGCGACGAGCCGAGGAACGGAGGGGTCTCCCGAGAGGAGGCCGCGGAGGCGGGAGCAGGTGCGGGGGCTCTGCGGGGGCGGCTGGCTGCGGGTCCCGGCTTCCGCAGTCCGCGAGGCGCGCGGGCGGGAGGCCGGCGGCGCGGCAGTGCGGGCGGCGGCGGGCGGACTGGCGGTCTGCGCGTCCCCGCGGGTTGGCCGGGCCGCCGCGGGCCGGGATTGGCTGCAGTGCCGCGCGGGGCGGGGCTCGGAGAGGCCGGGGGGCGGGCGCGCGCGCGCGCGCGGGCACGGAGGCGGCGCGCGCGTGCTTCGTCGGGCGGTGCGGCGGCTGCGGCGGAGCGGGCCATGGCAGTGGGCGGCGGGCGACTGTAGCGCTGCGCTGGGCAGGCGGGAGGCGACTGAACGAGGCGGGGATGGGGACGCCGGAGCGGCGCGGTCGTGGCGGCCTGGGCTGCTGACTGCGCCCCCGGAGCGGGAGCCGGCGGCGGCGGCGGCGCGCCGGGCAGGTGAGTGCGGCGGCGCGGGACCCGGATGCGGCGCGCGGCGGGGCGACGGGGCGGCCGGGCGGCGGGGCTGCGGGGCTGCGGAGGGGCCCCGCGCGGGCGGGCGATGCGCTCTGGGCGGCCGCAGCCCCGGCGCCGGCGGCTCGGGTGCTCGCGCTGCGCTTCCTGCCGCCGCCGAGGGCGCCCGCCTGTCGGCCAGCGGGGGCGCCCGGCTCGGCTGCGGCCCGCGCCGGGCTCTCCAAGGTGAGCGGCGCCCTCGGCCTTTGGGCGGTGGAGACGCTGCCGGGCGTCCCGGCCTCTGCGCGCCGGGTCCGGCTCCCGGGGCGTCTGTGCGTCCCGGGAGGTGGCGTCTTCGCCCGCCGCGGCTGTGCGGACCTCCTCGGCCGCCGGATCCTCCGGTGCCTTTTTGCGCCGAAGTGTGTGTTAGGGGCGGGGATCCTGGGCTTTTGAGTTATGGACCTGTTTTCGAACCCCGGCGCCGCCACTGACCGGTGCTGGGGCCGCGGCCGGAACGTCCTGATCGGCTCATTGGGAGCGAGAAGAATAACGCGCACATCACGGGTTGGGATAGGCGTGCCCGAGCCGGCGCGCGGCCACTGCAGCCCGGGAGCTGCTCCCCTGCTACGGTTGCTGGTTCCTGCCGCGGGCGGGCGTTCGGGGGCACATTTATTTCTGAACTGCCCTGGTGGTGTAATAGCCTCTTCTGGAGTTGCTTCATTTTGGAGCCGGTTATCGTACAGTGGCCACAGTAGCATTCTAAAGGCTTCCCCTAGAATCGTGTCGTCTTTCCCCAGCAAAAGCTGACTTGGAAACCTTTCTCAAGTGCCGAGTGGGAATTGCTGCTGTAATGAAACCAAGCGAATTAGGATTCGCATAGGATGGAAGATGGTGGTGGGACAGGTAGATGTGAAGAGTTTGGGTGTTTAAATAATCTTTAAGTGACACTTACACTCTGTCGCTTGTTACAGAGTATAAGCGCGCACGGAGAGTATGGATACAGACTCCTTTTTCTGCTTTGCTACATCCAGAGAGGGTGACAAGTGCTGTCGTAAACATCGTTGTGGGCAGTGTTACTGTTGGGTGAAGTCATCACAATTAAGTGAGATGAGTGCTTATTTTGAAGTAGTGAATGGATGTTTGGAAATGTGATTCCTCATAAAATCATCTTCAACGAGTCAGAGTTCTCAGCAGTTCATTAATCATTCGGGGGTTTTTATGCTACATTGTAAGGCTTTATAGTAAAAGCAGAACTCTTTCAGTCATAATGTAGCATGGGAAAGGAGGAGGGGTTCGGGATAAGGATCTTAACCTAGTTTCAGAACCCAGGTGTAGAACAAAGTAAAAATTTTAATCCAGTTCCAGGTTTAAAACTGGAACTGGATTCCCCAAAGCGAAAATGATTTAAGAAACAAAAGTGTGTTAGTTTACACCCTTCATTCACACTCTGAATCATCTTCCACCTTCAGGATGTTTTTCCCAAGTGCAGAAAATAAATAGGGTTTTCATTGATTGCTGTTTTGTACTTCTTGTATCTTTCCTGATTTCCTTAGAAACTTATCCATAAAAGGCTTTTGCCCCAACTTGTTTTGTGAGTCTTCACAAACTACAGGGAAAGCAAGCAAAACTGAACCATGTAGTCTAAATGATGTTCTTACTTGAGATTTTTCTGTGTTGCCCAGTTTAGGCTCTTGAACTTTTCAATAGAACCACTGTAGCCATTGTGAAAAGTTGTGGGGTGAGGCTGGGAAGGCAGAGCAGCAGATGGTGTGGTGGTTAAGGCATTGGACTCCCACCTGGTGGTTTACGGTTCGAGTCCTGGACCTGGTTACTTGCTTTCTCAATTTTCCTCTGTCTCTGTTTCTCTCAGATCAGCTATTTTTTAAAAAAAAAGTGATGAATAAAATTAAATATTTCTTTTTAAATTTATTTTCAAAGAATTATTTATTTAATTTTATTTATTTATTCATTTATTTTAATTTGACCAGAGAGACAGAGAGAGAGAGAAAGACAGGGAAAGTGAGAAAGCAAGTCACCAGGTTCGGAACTCGAACAGTGGTCGGCCTTGTGAGAGTCCAGTGCCTTAACCACCACGTTGGTCCCTAAATAAAATAATTCTTTAAAAAATATATAGGAAAAGTTGGGGGGATCAGAAGTCACTTCTTGGTTCTAGGCCCGAGTCTTGGCTCCAGGTCATAATGACTGGGGTATAGGAACGTTTGTCCCTGTTCTTTCAGGGCCTCCATTTTTATGTTGAGTACACGTGCCCTCAGGCAATAAAAAAAAATTGAGTATGTGGTGGGCAGGGATTGTGGTGGTGGAGGACTAGAGAATCAGATAATAACGTGGAACCTTCCAGATCCTTCCAGAATCATCTTCTTCGCTCTTCTGTTGAGTTTCTTTCTCCTGAATTTAAAACATTCTGATGCCTCAGGGCTTCTAGCTTGTCCTTCTTCCTTTCCTTGTGAGCTCACCCTGTCCTGAGGTTTAAATACCGTCATATGCTGTTGACTCCCAGATTTTTATCTCCAGTTTTGAAGGTCATACTTCTTCTTGCCCCCATGACATCTTCATCTATTTATAAGCATTTTAAACGTAACATGTTCAAACCGAGCTCTTTTCCATCCATCCACCTGTTACTTTCCCAGCAGTCTTAGTTTCCTGAGAGCACCCCTCCGTGCCATGGCCACCCTGCTTGAGTGAAACCGCTGGAAGTCACCCTCAATTCATCCTTGGCCTCACTGCGCCCCCCACGCTCCATACAGCCAGCCCTAAAACAAACTCCATCCATGTGTTGGGAGAGATTTTTTGCTATAGGGTACATGTGCTTGTCAGAGAAAGAGGTGAGAAATCTCCCCCGGGGGGGATGGCCACTCTGCAGTCATTTCTCCATTCTCTTCTTGGGATCTTGGGCATGCCTGCCTGCACGCTGGGAGTTTAAGCCCCCCGGGTGACTATGCAGGAGTCCCGTTTAAGTCTCCGGGTGACTATGCAGGAGTCCAGTGAGGTAACACTAGCCATCTGCTGGTCCCAACCATGTCAGTTCTATTTCCAGAATATATCCCCAATGCATTTCCTTTCCTTTCCTTTTTTTTTTTTTTTCTCCTGGAGAATGAGACAGAGAAAGCAAGAAATCACTCCCCAGAGGGTATGGCCACGCTGCAATCCCCACTCCTCCATTCTCCTCTCAGGATCTTGGGCACGCACACACACGCGCCCAGCGTGGGTTTAAGCCACCGGGTCCGGGACTCGAACCACGGTCGACTACCTGGGAGTCCAGCGACATAGCCATTATGCCAACTGCTGGTCCCAGCATTTACTTTACTTTTTAAAAAATAATTGTTTACTTCATCTAACGTATTATTTTTAATTTGTTATAGGGCACATACACTCACCAGAAAGAGACAGGGGGAGAGAATGAGAAAACAATCCCCCATACCCGGGCCTCAGCTGTGGTGGGCCATGTGGGAGCCCAGAGCTTCAGCCACCACACCACCTGCTGGCTCCTTTACTTCCATTTTATTCTTACAGCCCAGTTCTTCCAGGGGCAGTAGCGTCCTCCCTGGTCTCCTGGCTTCTGCTCTTGTTCCATTGTTCAGTTATTTAAAAATGATCTTCACTTACTTCCTGCTTCAGTAACTTTTCTTTTTTGGAGAGGTTTTAGCCATAGGGCGCGTGTGCTCGCCAGAGAGGCAGAGAGAGACAGAGAGACAGAAAGCGAGAAATCACCCCCCAGGGGGATGACCACACCGCAATCCCTTCTCTTCCATTCTCCTCTCAGGATCTTGGGCATGCACGCACATGTGCCCCGCGTAAGTTTTAAGCCGCCGAGTCTGGGACTCAAACCACAGTCGACTACATGGGAGTCCAGCGACATAGACATTACGCTAACTGCTGGTCCCAGTAACTTTTCCTTACACTTAGTAGTAAATCTGGGGGCGAGCAGGTAGAATAGTGGTTAAAGTGTTGGACTTTCACATGGCTGACCGCGGTTCGAGTCCCAGACCTAGCAGCTTGCTTTCTCACGTTCTCTCTGGTGAACTAAAATAATAAATAAATCCTTAAAATTAAATAAATAATTCATTTTTGATAATTTTTTAGAATTATTTTATTTAACTTTATTTATTTATTTATTTACATTTTAAAATGTACACACCCTTAACCACCATGCCAGCTGACCCTTTGATAAATAATTCTATTTTTTAAAAGATTTATTTATTTAGTTAGTTGTATTTATTATTTAAAAATTTTTTTTTTTTTGAGAGGTTTTTTTCGCTATAGGGCGTGTCCGTGCGCTCGCCAGACAGACAGAGAGAGACATAGAGACAGAAAGCGAGAAATCACCCCCCAGGGGGGATGGTCACGCCGCAATCCCTTCTCCTCCATTCTCCTCTCGGGATCCTGGGCACGTACGCACACGCGCCCGGCGTGAGTTGTAAGCCACCGGGTCCGAGACGCGAACCGCGGTCGACTACGTGGGAGTCCAGCGACATAGCCATTACACTAACTGCTGGTTCCCTTTATTATTTTTAAAATTTGAGCAGAGAGAGAAAGAGAGAGAGATAAAGCAAGAAAGCAAGCCGCCAGGTCCAGGATTTGAACCACAGTTGGCCATGTGGGAATCCAGAACCTTTAACCACAACACCACCTGCTGCCCCCCCCTTGACAAATAATTCTAAAAAAAAATAAAAATGAAGAAGTAAATCTGAACTTTACCTGCATATCTGCTGATTTTGCTTATTCCCTTATTTATTTGCTAGTGGTCTTTCTCCTGAATAGAAGCTCTGTGATGGCAGGGACCCTGTCTCCTTCTTCCTGGGATATTCTCGGGAATCAGAACAGCCGGGAACATTTACTGCTGAATGAATGAATGGACGTAGGAATGCAGTTGGTTATAAAATCTTCTGATGGCAAGTTCAGCACATCCTGAATAAAGTGGAACGTTCCAGACTCCTAGAGTTTTACGACTTTCCTCCAACATCCCTTTGTAGTCAAACCTTTGTTCTCCTCCCCCTGCCATTCCTAATCTCTAGATTTATTTTATTATTATTAAGATTTTTGCCATAGGGACTGTGTGCTTGCCAGTCAGAAGGAAAGTGAGAAATCACCCCTGGGGGTGGGGGGTAGCCACGCCCCAGTTCCTTTTCAGTTTTCTTCCTGGGATTTTGGGCATCCATGCGCACATGCCTGCCTGATTTTCTTTACCTTTTTTTAAAAAAATAATAATTATTTAATTTTATTTGCTTTTATTATTTTTAAAACTTGACTGGAGAGAAAAAGAGAAAGGCAGAGTGCGAAAGCAAGTCGCCAAGTCCAAGACTTGAACCACAGTTGGCCATGTGGGAATCTAGCACCTTAACTACCACAGCACCTGCCAGCCCCATGCCGGCTTGATTTTCAAACCAACAGGTGTCGAAATGTGGGAGTCCAGCACCTTAACCACCTTGCCACCTGCTGCTTATTTATTTATTTATTATTATTATTTTAAAGAATTATTTTAACCTTATTTATTTAATCTGACTAAGGAGAGACAGAGTGAGACAGAGAGAGAAAGTAGAAGCAAGCCACCTTGGACATGCACGCACAGGCCCAGGGCTTGAGCTGCGCTTGGCCATGTGGGAGTCCAGCGCCCTTAACCACCATGCCACTTGCTGTCTCTCCCCCCCCCCCCCACCGCCCAGACTTATTTTCAGGAAATTTTTCATGTATAGAAAATAATTCTATATGTCAAAAGTAGACTAGTAGATTAGGAGATGATTAAGTTAATTGTTGGCTTCCTTTTATTTATTTATTTATTTATGGAGAGGTTTTTTTCGCTATAGGGCACGTGCGCTCGCCAGACAGACAGAGAGAGACATAGAGACAGAAGGCGAGAAATCATCCCCCAGGGGGGATGGTCACACCGCAATCCTTCTCCTCCATTCTCCTCTCGGGATCTTGGGCACGCATGCACACGCCTGGCGTGAGTTTTAAGCCGCCGGGTCCGGGACACGAACCGTGGTCAACTACGTGGGAGTCCAGCGACATAGTTATTACACTAACTGCTGGTTCCCTTTATTTATTTTTTTTTGGAGAGGTTTTTCCTATAGGGTGTGTGCGCTCGCCAGAAAGAGAGAGAGAGACAGAGACAGAAAGCGAGAGAAATCACCCCCCACGGGGGATAGTCATGCTGCAATCCCTTCTCCTCCATTCTCCTCTTGGGATCTTGGGCACACACGCACGCGCCACCGGGTCCGGGACTTGAAACACAATTGGCTACATGGGAGTCCAGCGACATAGCCATTATGCTAACTGCTGGTCCCACCTTTCAGAAATAGAGAATGCAGATCTTCAGTGTAATGGATTTACCTGGAAAAAAAAAATGACTTTGTAGATAGAAGGATGTTATAAATAAAAAAAAGATATAACTTTTAGACTCTTAAAGCTAGGCACATTGCTTAATTTAAGGCACACTAGGGACCATGTAACCAAGAAATTTAGGGGCTAAGCATGTCATAAGATCCTATAGAGATGGTGTCAGATATCCTCTCATCTCCCTCTCTGTGTTTAAAATCTTTTTTCTTTACTGGTGGCAGCATGTGCTTGCAGTCCTCTCCCACAGTCTGCTGCTGGTTGGCTCGTGGACCCCAGCTCCTGTGCCTGGCACATTTTGGACTCTCCTGTCTGGGGATTCAAACCACAGTCACCATGGGGGATCTGATATGACCTCTGTGTACCGAGCCAGCCTCCCCTGTCTGTAATAAACGTGGGATTCCTGCCTGGGCTGCCACTCGCACAGGGCCATGCTCTTGTCAAGGGCTGTGTTTGGAAGTCCTGGCCTTTCTCCCCTGCCTCCCAGCCTTGTCACTTCTAGTCCGTCCATTTCATTCCAGCACTTGCAGTTGTTTTAGGTCCTCAGCTTTCCTGGGGGCTGAGAAGAGAACATACCTATGTCATTACTGCCCATTGTCCTGTTAACTTGGTCCCACCCTGGAGCAGCTCCCACCCATCCTTGCCCTGGCTTCTTCTTCTTTTTTTTTTTTTTTTGAGAGGTTTTTGCTATAGAGCATTTGTGCTAGCCAGACAGAGAGACAGAAAGCGAGAACAGGCCACGCCGCAATCCCTTCTCCATTCTCCTCTCAGGATCTTGGGCACACACGCACACGCGCCCGGCGTGAGTTTAAGCCATCGGGTCCGCGACTCAAACTGCAGTCGACAATGTGGGAGTCCAGCGACATGGCCATTACGCTAACTGCTGGTCCCGCCCTGGCTTCCTTGTGGTCCTTGCTCCAGGATTTTCTTCTAGTCCCTCCTCCTCTCTTGGAGTGTATATTTCCTTTTCTTACAACAGCTTCTGGAATATTTAGCAGCTTACCTGGAGTTGACCCTTTCACTGCTGGGAGTTTTCTGCTGAAATCGAGAGTTCTAGCTTGGACAGTCCCCTGTATCGCGGTATCGTCAGAGCCAGGTCTGAGCTGCTTTTCCTTCCTCGTGCGAACACGGAAGGAGGAAGGACCAAGGACCGCAGCATCCCTGGCCTGTCGTGGTCCCTTGGTGCTCCAGCCACTTGGGAAACTAGGCAAATGCTTATTTGCCTTCAAGGGAAATGTGATCCTGATTATCCATGCCTGCCTACGGGGGATTATGTGGATTAAAAGAAATCCAGGGTAATCCAGAAGCCTTATTTTAAACTACAGTTTGACCACATTCCTGAGCTCAGTTTTCCTTGCATTTCTAGTTTATTAGATACATTTCACATTTCTTTCTCCTGTTTAGCAGTAATGGCAGTTGGGAAGTGGAGAAGAGACGGAGGGTGTCTAAGGAGTTAGATAGCCAAGCAGCATGGCCCACGTAGCTGCGTGTAGCTGAGTGGTTTAAACCACGGTTTGGTAGACCTTGAAGACCCGAATTCCCTGAATTCTTTACCTGCTGAGCCAGTGGAAAGAATCTGAGGTTGCTGTCAGGAAGAGGTCAAACTCCATTTTGACATATTTGCACTTTGTTAGGTTCAATGATTGATCTTTTGTGATTTAAATAATTGGTATCTCAGATATTATAACTGTAGTACAACTCAAAAAGAAGTCTTCTTTACTGCTTATTTAATAGTAAGCTCATTAACAGTTTTCATAGTCATTACGTAACTTGAAGACCTGTCATTTGAAATGTGAAAAATGCTCAGGTGGTTTTTCCCTTCGGTTTTGCCAGAGGGTGCTTGTGCCCCAGAGATAGCAGGAGAGGGGGGAAGCAGGGAAGCACCTCCCAGGGGGAGCGGCCATGCCAATATTCCTGTTCCTCCATTTTCTTCCTCCTCTCTAGCTCTCCAGTCTGCAGGCACGTGCCCCTGGTGTGTTTTTCATGGGTCTGGTTCCTGGATTTGAACCACTACACAGGCTGGTCCATGCCGAGTTTCTGCAGTCTGTGTCGTACCTCCAACAAGTTACATGCATGTTGTTGCCCAGTGCTTAATTTCTGTTAAATAGTTGAAATATGATCATTTAAAATTACTTACTTGGGGGACTGGCAGGTGGCATGGTGGCTAAGGTGCTGGACACTCCCACATGACTGACCATGGTTCGAGTCCTGGACCTGGTGGCTTGCTTTCTTACTTTCCCTCCTTTTCTGTGTGTGTGGCTTGCTTTCTTACTTTCCCTCCTTTTCTGTGTGTGTGTGTGTGTGTGTGTGTGTGTGTGTGGTCAAATTAAAATAAATGAATGAATAAATAAAAATTAATTATTTAAAAAATAATAAAATTGTTTCCTCGGACCAGCAGAGAGTGTAATGGTTATATCACTAGATTCTCACCTGCCCGACCGGGTTCAAGTTCCTACCTGGAGGCCTGAAAGTCACACAGGGCATGTGGGTGTGCATGCCCAAAATACCAAGAGGAGAATGGAGGAAAAGGGATTGCTAGGTGGCCATTCCCCTAGGGGGGTGATTTCTCAATATCTCTCTTTGGTGAGTGCATGTGCCCTATAGCAAAAAATCTCTCCAAAAGGAAAAAAAAAATGGTTTACCCTTGGGCCAGCATGTGACATGGAAGCTAGAATGGCTGGACCTCACAAGGCCGATAAGGGGTTTGAGTCCTGGACCCGGTGGCTTGAGAATCACATGGTGTATTTGCGTGCTTGCCCAAAATCTCAAAACATGGAGGAGAAGGTCAGGACACAGAGGAGAAGTAATTGAAGAGACGGGACCGCAGTGTGGCGATCTTCCCCGCGGAGTGGGCTCTCACTTTCCCTCGTGTTCTCACTCAGCTCTCTCTGGCAAGCGCATGTGCCCTACAGCAAAACTCTCTCTCAAATACAATACAATAAAATGAAATCAGTGGGTGTTTTTTTTTTTAGAATTATTTTATTTAACTCTATTTATTTGTTTAAATTTGACAGAGAGGGACAGAGTGAGAGAGAAAGAGAGAGGAAAAGTGAGAAAGCAAGCTGCCAGGTCTAGGACTTGAACCGTGGTTGGCCATGTTGGAGTCCAGCACCCTTAACCACCACTCCACCTACGAGCCCCAAAATCTGTTTCTTCTAGCTTTATAACCTATTACCACATTGTTGCTTTTATGTGATCTGAACAAAATGTAATTTGATAGCTAAAACACTCATGCAGTTCAAAAGTTAGATTCAATACTTATGAGCTATATAAATATCATTCCCCTTAATTGAGATTTATTCCAAGGGGGCTGCCAGGTGGCATGGTGGTTAGGGTGCTGGACTCCCACATGGCTGACCAGAGTGAGTTCCTGACCCGGCAGCTTGCTTTCTTGCTTTCCTCCCTCTCTCTCTGTTCAAGTTAAGAATAATAATAATCGGACCACCAGCAGTTGGCATAATGGCTGTGTCGCTGGACTTCCATGTAGTTGATCATGGTTCAAGTTCTGGACCCGGTGGCTTAAACTCATGCCGGACGTGTGTGCGTGCGTGCCCAAGATCCCGAGAGGAGAATGAAGGAGAAGGGATTGCGGCGTGGCCATCCCCTCTGGGGGGTGATTTCTCGCTTTCTGTCTCTCTGTCTCTCTGTCTTTCTGGTGAGCGCATGTACCCTAGAGCAAAAACCTCTCCAAAATGATAACAATAGTAATAATAACGAATAAGATTAAAATAAAAATTACAATATTTATTCCAGGACCAGCAGATGGCATGGAAATTAAGGGGCTGTATCCCGCATAGTTGGCTCCATGGATCAAGTCCTGGATCCGGTGACTTGAAAATCACTCTGGGTGCGTGTGTGTGTGTGCCCAAAATCCTGAGAGGAGAGTGGAGGAGAAGGGATTGTGGTGTGGCCATCCCCCTCGAGGACGATTTCTCACTTTCTCGCTCTCTGCGTCTCCTGTGAACGCACATCTCCTATAGCATATTACAAAAACCTCATTCCATAGGTAATTTGAGGGCAAGTTTCTGGGTAGAAGCAGCTGGAATTCTCTTAACATGCCTTTTCCCCCACCTGCTTATTTTTGTACTAATTACATGTGCCTAAGGAAATACTCACAGGAGTTGATGGGTGTTGGACAGGTGTGTAATCAGTTGGAATAATTTTAAAATAATTTTTGTTCTTTTGATAATTATAGAAACTTAAAATTTTGTTAGGGAATTATTGTCTTTTTTTTAAAAGTATGATTTATTTTTTAAATTTATTACAAAAAATTTTTATTAATTCATTTATTTATTTTAATTTGACCAGGCACAGAGAGAGTGAGAGAGAGAGAGAAGTGAGAAACCAAGTCACCAGGTCCAGGAGTTGAACCGTGGTCAGCCATGTGGGAGTGTCCAGTGCTTGCACCACCATACCACCTGCTGGTCCCTAAAAAGAATGATTTATTTTAATTTTATTTTTTCATTCATTTATTTTAATTTGACCAGAGACAGATAGAGAGAGAAAGTGAGAAAGCAAGCCACCAGGTACAGGATTTGAACTGTGGGCAGCAATGTGGGAGTGTCTAGCACCTTAACCACCATGCCACCTGCTGGCTCCACTTAATCTTTTTTTTTTTTTAAGATTGTTGTACTGGGGGAACCAGCAGTTAGCATAATGGCTATGTTGCTGGATTCCCACGTAGTCGACCGCGGTTCGCGTCCCAGACCCGGTGGCTTAACCTCACGCCGGGTGCGTGTGCGTGCGTGCCCAAGACCCTGAGAGGAGAATGGAGGAGAAGGGATTGTGGTGTGACCATCCACCCTGGGGGTTGAGTTCTCGCTTTCTGTCTGTATGTCTCTCTCTGTCTGTCTGGCGAGCGCACTCGCCCTATGGCGAAAATCTCTCCAAAAAAAAAAAAAAAAAAAAATTAAAAATTAAAAATTAAATTAAATAACTAATTCTTAAAGAATTATAATTCAAGATATTTAAAGAATTATAATTAAGCTTTATAAATGCAGCCATCTATATTTGTGACTGTCAATATAGGCTGTTAGAAAAACTCTGAATGCCTTACTGTTAGAATTAGATAGACTAGCTGGCATGGGCAGATTGCATAATGGTTACGGTGCCAAACTCCCATGTAATTACCTGTTGTTCGAGTCCCGGACCCGGTGGCTTAAACTCACGCTGGTCTTGTATGCGTGCGTGCCCAGAATCCCGAGAGCAGAATGGAGGAGAAGGGATTGCTGCAGTGTAGCCATCCCCCTGCGGGGGGGGTGATTTCTCATTTTTTTGTCTCTCTGTCTGTCTCTGTCTTTCCGGCAAGCGCACATGCCCTATTGCAAAAATCTCTCTTAAAAAAGAAAAAAACAGAATTAGATAGAGCTGTAGTAAGAAACGTTTACAGGTTGAGTATTTCTTACCTGAAGCTCCTGCAGCCAGCCAGGCGTCTTCTGGACTATGGATTTTTTTCTGATTTTGTGGCATTTGCTTGTGTATCTCATGATATCTGGGATGGGGCCCAGGTCTAAAAGTGAAATTCCTTTATGTTTCACATACACTTTTGCATGTAGTCTGAAGGGAATTTTTACTATATTTTTGTTTTCTTTTTTTAATTGCCAGAGGAGGTACACGCTTGCCTAGGAGAGACAGAGACAGAGAGAGAGAAAGCACTCTCCATGGGGGGTGTGGTCACACTGCACTCCCTGCTTCATACTCACCTTGTCAGGACTGTGCACACTCACCTAGTGTTTTGTTTATTTTTTTTTTAAAGAGTTATTTTTATTTAACTTTATTTTATTTATTTATTTTTAATTAATTTTTTTTTTTGGAGAGGTTTTTGCTACAGGGCATGTGCGCTCGCCAGCCAGACAGAGAGAGACAGAAAGCGAGAAATCACCCCCCAGGGGGGATGGCCACGCCGCAATCCCTTCTCCATTCCCCTCTCAGGATCTTGGGCACACACGTACACGCGCCTGGCGTGAGTTTTAAGCCACCGGGTCCGGGATGCGAACCGCTGTCCATTACGTGGGAGTCCAGCGATATAGCCATTACACTGGTCTTGTA
The DNA here is from genome assembly GCA_026018925.1 of Tupaia tana. Classification (NCBI taxonomy): domain Eukaryota; kingdom Metazoa; phylum Chordata; class Mammalia; order Scandentia; family Tupaiidae; genus Tupaia; species Tupaia tana. The sequence continues at coordinate 9,095,027 of JAKSZU010000019.1, read as the reverse complement.
TTTATTTTTAATTTGACCAGAGAGGGACAGAGTAAAAGAGCGAGAGAGAAAGCAAGAAAGCAAGTCCCAGGTCTGGGACTTGAACCATGGTTGGCCATGTGGGAGTCTGGCGCCCTTCAACACCATGCCACCTGCCAGTCCCTTACTTGGTGTGTTTTTTAAGCTACTTGGGCCAGGAGTTTAATCACAGTCAGCTCTATATGATCCAGCTTCCTAAGCTATTATTTATTTATTTATTTATTTATTTACATTTGACCAGAGAGGGACAGAACGAGAGAGAGAGAGAGAAAGTGAGAAAGTAAGCTGCCAAGTCTGAGACTTGAACCATGGTTGGCCATGTCGGAGTCCGGTGCCCTTAACCACTATGCCACCTGTTGGCCCACGTATTGCAGTGTTTTGACTGTGACCTCACATGATGTCAGTTGCGTGGAATTTCACATTTGTGGGGTCATGTTGACATTCAGAAAGTTTCCAATTTGAGGGTATTTCAGATTGTAAATTTTTAGATTGGGGATGCTAATTGGGTATTAGGTGCTTGTACTTTTGTTAGATCCTATTATTTCTCTCTCCTTTTTTTTTTTTTTTTGGGGGGGGGAGAGGTTTTTGCTGTAGGGTGCGTGCGCTCCCCAGACAGAGAGAGACAGAGAGACAGAAAGCGAGAAATCACCCCCCGGGGGGATGGCTACGCTGCAGTCCCTTCTTCTCCATTCTCCTCTCGGGATCTTGGGCACGCACGCACGTTCCTGGCGTTAGTTTAAGCCACCGGGTCCAGAACTTGAACTGCGGTTGACCACATGGGAGTCCAGCAACATAGCCATTACACTAGCTGTTGTCCCTCTGTCTCTTTTAAAAAAATAATTATTTAATTTTATTTGTTATCGTTATTTAATTTTAAAATTTGACCAGAGACAGAGTGAAAAAGGGAAAGTGAGAAAGAAAGTCTCCAGGTCCGGGGCTCGAACTATTTTGGGCCTTGTGGGAGTCAAGCACCCCAACCACCATACTTCCTGCTGGCCCCTGTTATTTCATTTTATCATTGTAGCAACCCTTTAATGAAGGTACTACTGGTATTCCCATGTAAGAGATGAGGAAACTGAGCTTCAGGAAGTGAACATGCAAATGGCACACAGGTCGTTATCATTTCTTAATTTGACCAAAGAGACAGAAAGTGACAAAGCAAGCCACCAGGTCAGGGACTTGAACCACAGCCATGTGGGAGTCCAGCACCCCAACTACCATGTCATCCGTCACTTGCTTGTCCCAAGAAATGAACTCTTTGTTTTTTAAAGAGTTATATACCCAATTTTATTTGTTATTATTTATTTACTATTATTTAGTTTGTTATTATTATTTTTTATTTGACCAGACAGAGACAGAGACAGAGAGAAAGGGAAAGTGAGAAAGCAAGCCACCAGATCTGGGCCTCGAACCATGGTCGGCCATTTGGGAGTCCAGCACCTTAACCACTGTGCCACCTGCTGGCCCCTGTTATTGTTTATTTTTCAATTTGACTAGAGTGAGAGAGAGAGAAAGAGAGAAAGAGAGAGAGGGAAAGTGAGAAAGCAAATCTCCAGGCCTGGGACTTCAACCATTTTTGGCCATGTGAGAGTCCATCGCCTTAACCACCACACCACCTGCCAGCCCCAAGAATTGAACTCTTTTTTTAAAAATTTATTTATTTAGTTCCATTTGTTATTGCTATTTTTTTATTTTACCAGACAGACAAAGAGAGAGATAGAGAAAGCGAGAAAGCAAGCCACCAGGTCCGGGACTCAAACCGTGGTCAACCATGTGGGAATCCAGCGCCTTTAACCACCATGCCACCTGCTGGCCCCAAGAATTGAACTCTTAATGATACTGCATATTTCTGCAAACTGGCAGTGAGTGGGCTTAAACTGGTACAGGTCACTTTCCCCTCTGATTAGTGTGAACTATTCCTGTTGGCAAGTATTACTGGTGTTAATGTTAATTTAGTTACCTAGTTTTTTTGTTAAAGAATTTATTTAACTTTATTTTATTTGTTTATTTATTTTTAATTTTGCCAAGGGGGGGGGGCAGAGAGAGAGAGAAAGCATGTACACACATGTGCCCAGAGTGAGTTGTTTTTGTTTTAGTTTCTTGAGATGTTTTTGCTATAGGGTACGTGCGCTTACCAAAAAGAGACAGAGACAGAAAATGAGAAATCACCCCCCCCCCCTTCCCCCGGGGGATGGCCACACTGCAGTCCCTTCTCCTCCATTTTCCTCTTGAGATCTTGGACACGCATGCACATGGGCCTGGCGTGAGTTTAAGCTACTGGGTCCGTGACTCGAACTGTGGTCAATTCCATGGGAGTTCAGTGACATAGCCATTACGCCAACTGCTGGTCTCGCCCAGAGTGAGTTTTAAGCCATTGGGTCCAGGACTGCAACCACAGTCAACTCCGTGGGAGTCCAGCAACCTAAGCATTATGCCATCTGCAGGTCTCATGCCCAGTGTGGTTTTCACACCACCAGATCTGGGACTTGAACCATGGCCAACCATGTGGGAATCCAGCAGCATAACCACGATGCTGTCTGCTGGTTCCAGTTTTTCATTATCAAGCAAGGAGATTTAGAGGCATTGAACAGTGTTAAGTATTTGGGGGCCGTTTGTGGTGTGGTGGTTAAGATGGATGGATCCCACATGGCCTACCCAACTGTTCAACTCCCAGACACAGAAGCTTGAGAAACGCCTGTGTGTGCATGCGTGCCCCAAATCCCAAGTGGAGAATGGAGGAGAACGGATGTGTGGGCATCCCCTGGAGGGTGCATTCCCATGTTCCCTTTCTCCCTCTCTCTGTCTCTGTCCATGGAGTGCTTATGTTGTATGCAAACAAAAAAAAAAAAAAAAGAAAGGAAAAGGGGAAAATGTGATGGGCTTACAGCGTGGCCACTTCTTGCGGGCGAGTGCCTTATCAGCCCTCCTTGCAGTGAGCACAGGCATCCTCTGGCCAAAAACAGTGGTGCGATGACGCTGAGTAGCTTTCACGTTCGAGCGTGGCAGAGATAGTCTATTTTAATACTTCTGTCCAGGATAGGAGAAAACATTTTCATACATTGCTATTAAAAGTACAAACTGGTTTTCCTCTTCAGGAAAGCAATTCAGTAATATCTATTAAATATGAGTGCACATACTTTAAAAAATTATTTTTATTTATACATTCATTTATTTTACTTTGACCAGAGAAAGACAGAGAGGGAGAGAAAGTGAGAAAGCAAGCCGCCAGGTCTGGGGACTCAAACCGTGGTCGGCCATGTGGGAGTGTCCAGCACCTTAACCACCATGCCACGTGCTGGTCCTGAGTGCACATACATTTTGACCCATTATTCATTCTTTCTTTCTTTCTTTCTTTCTTTCTTTCTTTCTTTCTTTCTTTCTCTCTTTCTCTCTTTCTCTCTTTCTCTCTTTCTCTCTTTCTCTCTTTCTCTCTTTCTCTCTCTCTCTCTCTTTTTTTTCCTTTGTTCTAGGACATGTGTGCTCCCTGGAAAGAGCGCAGTCACCCCCCACAGAGGGGGATGGCCATGCTGCAATCCTGTCTCCCTCTCTGGATTTTGGGGATGCGCTCACACATGCCCAGCACTTTTTTTTTAAGAATTATTTTATTTAACTTTATTTTTTAATTTGACTAGAGAGTGACAGAGTGAGACAGACAGAGAAAGAGAGAGAGAGAGAGAGAGAGAGAGAGAGAGAAAGTGAGGAAGAAAGCCGCCAGGCCCAGGACTCAAACTGCGGTCAGCCATTTTGGAGTCCAGTGCCATTAACCACCATGCCACCTGCCGGCCTCCTCAGCATGTGTTTTCAACACTGAGTCCGGGACTCAAACCACTCAGCCGCGGGTCTACTCAGTTGACCATGTGAGAGCCAGCTGCCTCAGCTACCATGCTGGCCTCCCCATGCATTTTTTTTAAAGAATGATTTTTTTGGGACCAGCAGATGGCATAACGGTTCCATCACTGGACCACTGCTGTTCGAGTCCCGGGCCGGCACCTTAAAGCCCATGCTGGGGTGGCAGCAGGTGGCGTGGACGTTGCTCTCCTTTTTTTGGCCAGACGGTGCATCTGTTCACCAGGGAGAGAGGGAGCACCCTTAGTGGGTCAGGCCACAGTCTTTTTGTCTGCATTTCCCCATCTTGTCAGCGTTTTGGGCATGCACAGGCATGCATGCACATGTGGGCTGGTGTGTTTTCCTAAAGTGGTTTATTAAAAAATTATTTTATTCATTTCTTCTTATTTCTTTTTACATAGCTTTTGCCAGAGAAAGAGAGACAGAGAAACAGAGAGAGAGAGAGAGAAAGCAAGCCGCCAGGTCTGGGACTTGAACCAGTCAGTCATGTGGGGATTCCAGCACTTGAACCACTGTGCTCCCTGATGGCCCCAATGGCTGGTGTGATTTTCAAGCCCCTGGAGATGGGCCTTGAACCCTGGCTGTCATGGAACCCAGCTCCCTGGGCAGCGCACCTTACCTGTGCACTGTAGGCTGGCCCATAGCAAGCGCCTTGAAGTTACTAAAAGGTTTAAGAGTGGAGATCGACTGTCTAAAAAAAGTAGTACATCAGGGACCAGCAGTTAGCGTAATGGCTATGTCGCTGGACTCCCACGTAGTCGACCGTGGTTCGTGTCCCGGACCTGGTGGCTTAATTAATAAACTCACGCCGGGCGCGTGTGCGTGCCTGTCCAAGATCCCGAGAGGAGAATGGAGAAGGGATTGCATCGTGGCCATCCCCCGTGGGGGGTGATTTCTCACTTTCTATCTCTCTGTCTCTCTCTCTCTGTCTGGCGAGCGCACGCACCCTATAGCGAAAACCTCTAAAAAAAAAAAAAAAGTAGTACATCAGATGATTAAATGCTCTGGAGTGTAAAACGGAGTTAAGTAAAGTAAGTAAAGTTTTTTATGTAATGATGTGGTATGGTTTCATAACACAAGTGAGTAGGGTTTTAAAAAAAGACCTCACAGTATGTGTAGAATACTACTATTACTAGTTTTTTGAAAAAATGTATTTGTTTCTATATTACTGTAGTATGTCTTTTTTTTTTTTTTTTTGAGATTTTTGCTACAGGGCATGTGCGCTTGCTGGAGAGAAATAGACAGACAGAGACAAAGTGAGAAATCACCCCCCAGTGGTTGGCCATGCTGCAGTCCCTTCTCCGTTCTCCTCTTGGGATCCTGGAGACACACATGCGTGCCCAGCGTGTTTCAAACCACCGGGTCTGGGACTCGAACCATAATCAGCTGTGGGAGTCCAGCAGTCTAAAAGAGCAAGCCGAGGAACGTTGATGCCTCTGGGAAGGGAACCTGTGTTACTCGGGGACATGGTGGCAGGGTGTTCTGTTTTGTCTTGTTTTTAAAGCCTGAAGGTGTGTATTTGTTCAGTAGAGAGAGTGGGAAAAGAGAAAGAACCCACCCCTCCACCACAGGTAACAGGCGAGCAGCAGTGGCTTCTCCTCCGTCTCTCCCTTTTGGAATTTTAGGCATGCATGTCCAAGTGCCTGGCGTGCTTTTCTTAGGTTGCCAGGTCTGAGGTTTCCACCACCCGTCGGCCACGTGGGATCCAGCTGCCTTATCGGAGCTGGCTCAGTGTTGTTAAATTGGGAGATTTTAGTGTATATCCTTTTGCATTTCAAAATTGTGCACTATGTGACTATGATAAACACATATAATCAAAAGTAGAGAAATTATGGGCCAGCAGGTGGCATTGTGGCTAAGGCATTGGGTGCCCCCCATAACCAACTACAGTTCGAGTCCCAAACCTGGTGACTTGAAAATCACAAATTGATAAATAAATGCTTGAGAAAAGAGAGAGAAATTGAGCCATTTAAAAAAATGTATTCATTTGTTTGTTTCAGTTAGACCGGGAGGCTGGGGTGGGGGGGTGGGGAGAGAGAGAGAAAGCAAGCTGCAAGGTCTGGGACTCGAACTGTGGTCGGCCATGTGGGAATCCAGTGCCTTTAGCTACTATGCCACCTGCCGGCCCCGAAATTGAGCCATTTTGAAGGGTTAAAAAAATAAACTTTTCTCTAAGATACTACAAAAGTAAACAGAAAAGCCACTATAAGATTAAAGAATTATTTGCACTTTATAAAAAAAAAATTCCCACAGCTAGCAGGTGGCTGGTGGTTAAGAGCACTGGACCCCCAGGTGGGAGGGGGGTTACTGAAGTCCTCCAGGAGAGCTGGGAATGCTGGACCAGTGGGTGTGGGAAGGGGAAGCTTCCGTCAGAGAGGTCGTGGTGAACACTAGGAAGAAGAGAAATACCAGGAGGAACAGAAAAACTGCTGGTCTAGGACCGTGGGTGTGTGTCTGTTTATATGGTATGTACAAGAGTCTACCAAAGGGTGTTTAAATTGAGTCAGTTTCTTTTTTTTTTTTTTTTTTTTTTTTTTTTTGAGAGGTTTATGCTGTAGGCCTCATGCGCTCACCAGAAAGAGAGAGGGGCAGAAAGCAAGAATTCACCACCTCCCCACCCCCGGGGGAATGGCCACGCCTCAATACCTTCTCCATTCTCCTCTTGTGATCTTGGGCACGCACGCACACGCACCTGGTGTGAGTTGAAGCCACCAGGTCTGGGACTCAAATGGCGGTCGACTACATGGGAGTCCAGCGACATAGCCATTATGCCATCTGCTGGTCCCAAGTTTGAGTCAATTTCTTCAGTGAGGAAAAGTACTGTTTTTTCCATTTAGATAACTCTGACACTCCTGTTATTTTCATATTTTTTTAAAAAACAGAGTTAAGGGGGATCCACTGTTAGATATGCTTTCACCTCCCCGAGATGTCCCTAGCTACTCAGTGGCCATGTACCAGTAGTGAGAGACTCAGATAAAGAAGGAAAATAGGGCCAGCCCCGTAGCCTAGCCGCCGAGGGAGCCGGACCTTACGCGGCCAACTGCAGTTGGAATCTCGCTGGACACGTGTGCGTGGATGCCCAGTCCCAGGCGTGGGCAGGTGGAGAGAAGGGACTGTGGCGCAAGCACACCCCGCTGGACAGGGCCTCCTCTCTCGCCCTGGCCAGCATACACTCCTGGCAGTTAAAACAAGGAGAGTAGAGCAAAGAGTGTCTTCCCCATTCCCTGCCCTTCGCAGAGATCACTGTTACACACGGCACGTAGGCTGTAGATCTTTCTCTGTACATTTTCATGTACAGGTGTAGAGATTATTTATTTTAAAGAATTATTTTATCTAATTTTATTCATCATCATTATTTTTTCAATTTGACCCCAGAGCAACAGAGACAGAGAGAGGGAAAGCGAGAAAGCAAGCCCCAAGTCCAGGGCTTGTCCCGTGCCTTAACCACCATGCCACCTGCCAGTCCTGTATAGATTATTTTAAATGGGATTAGTTTACTTTTTTTTTTTTTTTTTTTTTGCTAGACAGTGTGTGCTTGGTAGATAAAGATGGAGAGAGAGAGAGGGAAAATGAGAAAGCTCGCTCCCCACTCCCATGGGAATGGTCACTGCATTTCCTTCTCCATTTCACTCTGCTTTTGGGGTTCTGGGGACACACACATGTGCAAGCTGCTGGGTTTAGAACTTAAACCATGTAGTTTGCCATGTGAATTCCAGCAGCCTTAACCATGTGGCCATGGGCTGGCCCTAGAAGTGACTTTTTTAAACTTTTTTCCTTTTTTAAGGTTTTTACTATAGTAGTGGTCTCACAGGAGAGACAGAGAGAGGGACAGTGAGAAATCACCTCTGTGGGTGGGGTTTGGCCACACTGGAATTCTTCCTTCATTCTCTTGAGAATTTGGACACACGTGATCACATGCCTGGCGTGATTTTCAAGCTGCTGGGTCCGGGACTTGAACCCCAGGGAATGTGGCTGTTATAGTTGTAGAGGTCGGGGGAATCCCGAGGCTAATTGTTCTATGGCATCAATTTTTCTTTGGTACAGATGTGTCCTAGTCACTTGTAAAGAGATACGTGAGATGTGGAACAAAGTGGCAAAGCCTTACTACGAGCTGGGGATGTAGTTTGTGTCATGATGAACATCGTCTTGCCATCCGACCTGCCCAGCTTTAACCGTGCACCCTCGACCTTGTTTATTGTTAAAAAATATCTTAATTGTTCCATAATCTCTCAGTTCCTTGGGTCACACTGTGTGATGTGATACCGCCATGCTGGGATATAATGTAACATGGTTCTCTCCAAAAAAGTTACAGACAGGAAGTAGGGTAACTATAATTATGATTACTTTTTGGAGTTTATTTTTTTTGTGACACACACACACACATACACACACGTACACGCACACACAGAGACAGCATCCCTGCCAGGGTTCCCCCCCCCCTTTTTCCTTGTTCCTACATGTGCTCACCAGAGAGCAGCAGGGAGAGAGAGCAGGGAAGTGAAAAATGACAGCCCCTCCTGGGGTTGTGGGCAAGGTCTGGAGCTTGCACCGCTCTGTCCCTACGTAGCCAAGGTCTGGAGCTTTTTTTTTTTTTTTTTTTTTTTTGAGAGGTTTTGCTATACCATGCACTCGCCAGACAGACAGAGAGACTGTCACCCCCCAGCCGTCGGGTGGGGAGCCAGCTCATCAGTTTTAGCCACCGCGGTCCACGCCAGCTGACTGGCCCGGTACATATACTACGATTGTTTTTCTTTCAGAAATTTCTTAAGGTTTTTTTTTTTTTTTTTTTTTGAAGAGAGGTTTCTGCTATAGGGCTGGTGAGGGCATGCTATAGCAAAAATCTCTCTCTCATGATGTGTCCAGACAGACAGAGAGAGAATATCAAAGAGAGATTTCAAGAAAGATAATATAATACATGAGGTTTGAAATAGAGTGAAATTTAAGAGAACATAATGAAGAAAGATAATTACCCATTTAAACCAGGGGGGATTGCCCACTCACCTGAGAGACAATCTGCCCCCCTTCTCCATTCTCCTCTCAGTGGGATCTTGGGCACGCACGCACACGCGCCCAAAAGCTAGGTAAGAGCTATTTCGCCAGAAAGACAGAAACAGAGAGAGAGAAAGCGAGAACTCACCCACCAGCTCCGCAATCTCTTCTCCAGGTCTTGGGACCCGCAACCGTGGTCTGCCACTACATGGTCAACTACATGGGAGTCCACCGACCTAGCCATTATGCCAACTGCTGGTACCCCAAAAGCTAGTTTTCTAGGCTATGGCATTATTATGATTTTGTGAGCCTTGTTCTTTTTTTCTTTTCTTTTTTTTTTTTTTTTTTTTTTTTTTTTTTGCCATAGGGCTTGTGTGCTTGCCAGAAAGACAGAGAGAGATAGAGAGAAGAAAGTGAGAAATCACCCCCCAGGGGGGATGGTCACGCCACAGTCTCTTCTCCATTCTCCTCTCGGGGTCTTGGGCATGCACACACACGCGCCTAGTGTGAGTTTAAGCCACCGGGTCCGGGACTCGAACCGCGGTCGACTACATGGGAGTCCAGAGACATAGCCCTTATGCCAACTGCTGGTCCCGTGTGAGCCTTGTTCTTCAAGCATGCTGAATCGAATGGCTTTGGTGCCATACATACAAGTTGTGATGTCAACAAAAGATCTGTACAATTTCTTTTTTTTTTTTTTTCAATTTTAACTCCTAAAAGTTTAGGTGATGACTGGCCTGTAGCACTGTGGTTAAGCGAGGTGCAGAGGAAGCCAGATCCCACTTCGCCGAGTGCAGTGCGAGTGCCTGCAGGTGCTCGCTCCAGACCACGGTGGATGGTGGAAGGAGGGCAAAGGCTTGTTCCTGACCGTGCTCTCCTCCAGGGCCCTTTCTCTCTCGTTCTCTCTCTCTCTAGCGATCACCTGCCCCCTCTGGCAATTAAAAGAAAAAAAGAAGTTTAAGTGACTAACATAAACAAATTTGTTTTTTTTATTTTAATTTTTAAGAGGTTTTTGCTATCGGGCACGTGTGTTTCCTGGAAAGAGAGAGAGACTGGGAGACAAAGCGATTAATCAGCCCTTGGGGATGGCCACACTGCAATACCTTCTCCATTCTCCTCTTGTTACCTAACTCAACTTAGGCTCGCTCCCCCAAGCGCTATAAACCAAACCACAGGTACACGGTGTGATGAAGGAAAGGACAGCTTTATTGCAAAGCACAAAGCAAGGAGAGCGGGCAACTCATGCTGAAAAGACCCGGTCTCGGAGGGACCAGCAGTTAGCGTAATGGCTATGTCGCTGGACTCCCACATAGTCGACTGTGGTTCACGTCCTGGACCCGGTGGCTTAAACTCACGCCGGGCACATGTGCGTGTGTGTCCAAGATCCCGAGAGGAGAATGGAGAAGGGATTGCGGCGTGGCCATCCCCCCTGGGGGGTGATTTCTCACTTTCTGTCTCTCTGTCTGTCTCTGTCTGGCGAGCGCACGCGCCCTATAGCAAAAACCTCTTCAAAAAAAAAAAAAAAAAAAAAAAAAGACCCGGTCTCCCCGAGATGTTCTCCACATGCCTTTTTAAGGGCGAAATTAGGGGCAGCGGTCCCAGGCGCATGATCAGTTCAGTGATTGGTTCAAGAGGGCGTGATCATCTTGTGGGCATTTTTGATTGGCGAGGCCTTAGATAATCACATTTCTGCTCAGGTGTCTGGAGCCATCCAGCCTGGGGTCTTGAGCTCACAGCCAGCAGTTTCCAGCCTAGGAAACATCTTACAAATTGAAAGGAAAACCTTCTCTCTCCTGTCAGTGAGCATTTCAGAGGTCAGATGGCCCTCATTCTTGGTCCATGTTGGTCATTATCATAACCAAAGTCTGAAGACTGACCCCTTACTCTGGGCCATTACAGTGTAAATGGACCTTATATTTCAAGAACCTTAGAAAATACATTAGGGAGTCCCTGCTGTTTCTCTCTAGATTTTGGGGTACACGTGCATATGCTCCCTGTGTGAGTTTAAGCCACTGATCCGGGACTTGTACTGTGGTTGACTACGTGGGCATTCAGCAACATAACCGTTACGCCATCTGCTGGTCCCATTATTTAAAAAGAAAAATTTTGAAAGAGATTTTTGCTGTAGGGTGCTTGCGCTCTCCAGGGAGACAGAAACAGACAGAAAAAAAGGCGAGAAATCACCTCCCCGGGGGTTGGCCATGCCGCAGTCCCTCCTCCATTCTCCTCTTGGGATTTTGGGTATGCACGCACACGCACACGCACCCAGCGTGTTTAAGCTGCCAGGTTTGGGCCTTGAGCCTCAGTGGACTGTGGGAGTCCAGCGAAGTAACCATTATGCTCTTTACTGGTCCCAGGACTAACCTGCTTTACAAAACATAATAGGAACTAGGAACATAGTTTTAACGACTTATCTCTGAAAATATTAACATGGCTTTGTCTCAGGGAGACCGTCGTTATGTTACTCCTGTATCGATTTCTGTAGCCAGCTAACGTGGTAACAGTGTTAACCTGCAACATGGCATAGACCACCAGAGTTGACCCTGGTCCACGTCCAGACCTTTGGAATGCGGGGATTAGTTACACAGCCAGCGAGGTTATTCCCGGGACCCCCCCCACGGAGACTTGCGGGGAGCCTCTGCATTGCTGCCTTCGTTTTACTGCGGGGAGTGGAGAGCCGGGCAGGAGGCCACCAGCAGAGCTGTGGGGTCTTCCCGCCTGCCAGGGCTGCCTGCGTGTTCTTGGCACGGTGCCCTCCCGCATCCCAGGGCCTTCCTCTACAAGGATTTCTTTTTTCTTGGCACAAAGGCTTCTTCAGACACCCAGCTAGTGAATACATCTAGATGTGCTGGTTCAGCACGCGGGTACTCGGGCCAAGTGTGATAATAAGGAAGAGAGGCCACCAGCGTCCTGTGTTCGATAGCGCTTTCATGGCGGTGTGTGTGGACTGGGGGAGTCATTCAGAGAGATGTGAGACGGCGTCGATTTCAGAGCCAGTGCAGATAAAGATGGGAACCTGTGTGTGTGTGTGCACATGCAGACATATGTCTGTACGTGTGTGGATATGTATGTATGTGTATATATACACATGTGGGTATATGTGTATATATACATGTGTACATGTGAATATATGTATGCATGTGAATATATGTATGCATGTGGATGTGTGTATGTGTATGTGTTTGGATATATGTGCACGCACACAAGTGGGTATATGTACATGAGCACATATACGTATGTGGATATATGTACGTGTATATATACATGTGTGGATATATGTGCATGTATGTATATGCATGCATGTTTATATAGTATTCAGATTTAACAGCCTTTCAAGTACACGCCAGTTTCAGAAGATGAGGACACCCGTTTGTATTTTTGGTGCTCAGTCACTGGCATTCTTCCTGCCTTGACACCCCTCCTTCCCCCACCTCTTTTAAACAGTGGTCTCCTGGCAGAGGTGGCTACTTTCTGTTCAGTCAGATTGGAGCAGTGGGTGTGTGTTTACAGTGTGAGGTACCTTTTACACCTGCTTTCCTTGTTCCCTGAGAGCTGAGCTTGGGAGGAATTTGGTCTTGTGTGGTCATACCACCAGAATCCGACTGTATCCTTTTGTCTCCTTTCAGCACTGCTGTCAGTTTATCACAGGTCTTCTCTTCTCTTCTCTTCTCTTCTCTTCTCTTCTCTTCTCTTCTCTTCTTTTCTTTTCTTTTTTTTTTAAAGGATTATTTATTGGGACCAGCAGTTAGCATAATGGCTATGTCACTGGACTCCCATGTAGTTGACCGTGGTCTGAATCCCGGACCTGGTGGCTTAAACTCACACCAGGTGTGTGTGCGTGCGTGCCCAAGATCCCGAGAGGAGAATGGAGGAGAAGGGATTGCGGCGTGGCCATCCCCCCTGGGGGTGATTTCTCACTTTCTGTCTCTGTCTACCTGTGTCTTTCCGATGAGCACATGTGCCCTATAGCAAAAAACCCTCCAAAGAAAAATAATTAAAAAGAATTATTTATTTAATTTTATTTATTATTTTTTAATTTGCTACAGGGATGTTCACTCATGAGAGAGAGACTGAGTAAGCAAGCCACGGGGTCCAGGATTCAAATCGTGGTTGGCCACGTGGGAGCCCAGCACCTTAGCTATCATGCCACCTGCTGACTTCTATCCTAAGTTTTTAAAAAATTATTTAATTTTATTAATTACTATTATTTTTATTTTTTAAATTTGCCATAGAGCATGTGCACTTACCAGAATGGGAGATGCCCAAAATGAATAAGACAGAGATTTCTGTTGCAGGTTGTGTGCAACTCGCCAGAGAGACAGAGAGAAAGAAAGAAAGAGAGGGAGAGGGAGAAAGCCAGAGGGAGAAAGAGTGAGAAAGCCAGCCGCCAGGTCTCTAGCCGTGGTCGGCCACGTGGCAGTCCAGAGCCCTAACCACCACACGGCCTGCTGGCCCCTATCATAAAGTTTTCACAGTCTAATTTTTTCATGATAGTGCAGAGAGAGAAAAGCATCCTCAATAGTCTCATTTCATCACAATCCCCTTCCCCTGGCCTTTCAGCTTGTCAGGGCCCTGACTCAGAACTGCCAGCCCTGGGATATGAACCTGTGTTAGGCAGGTAGCTGGTACTGAGCAGGCAGCCCCAAGAGAACAGCAGGATGAGTCACATCGATCACAACGTGACAACCAGACCCTCCATGCGATGCCTTCCTCCCACCCAGCTCCTGGCGCCAGGAAGGCGAGGCAAACACCATTTTTCTTCCTTGGTACCTGTGGAAGACGCATAGGGATGATTGTAAATTTCCCTCTTATCGTCCCTCATAAATACAAAAAGACCCAGCCAGACATTTTGGTCAGCATCCTGATTCCCACTGGGGCAATAAACTAATGGGGCAGTCTGTCCTGGTTAGGCATCAGGGCTCACACTGGGCATGCTCAGTTAGGTCACCGGATTCCTCCGATTCCTCCCCTGAGAGAGAGATGCGCAAGCCCTGGAGACGCCGGAATTCAAGCAGAGGACCTGGATATCGGGACAGACCTCTCACTGCTGAGTGTTCACGATCGCCTCTGGGAGTGAGCATAACACCTGGCCAGTTCCAAATGCAGCTGCTACCTGGGTCCTGCCCACCCCAAGGTCTTCTGGGTGAACTGCTTTTCTAAAATCTTTCTGTCCTATTAAATTCGCTTTCCTACCTACTTTTATTGTGGTTGTGGCTTTATTTTGCGCCTAGGGACAGGTCTCATTTTAGTGATCTGGACGCAAAGAACCAAGGCCTTCACACAGCTCAGCACCCTCCCCTCCCGTGACAACCCTCAGTCAGCCACGTGACTCAGCACTGCAGCTTCATTTGCTGGTGACTAAGTTACCAAGATGAACCACAAGTACTGTATTTTTTATTGGCCGGGGGTGGGTGCACTGCCAGAGAGAGAGGGGAAACAGCCCCTCCAGCGGGGCGTGGTCATGCTGCAGTAATTTCTCTTCCATATCTCCACCCCATCAGGATTTTAGGCGCACATGGCACCTGTCTGGTGTGTCTTGCAAATTGCCGGGGCCGGGATTTGAACTGTGTTGGCCATGTGAGATCCTTCTCCCTATGTGTAGCACTTCACTGCATGTGGGGCTCGTGGCAAGACTTTCTTCCATTCCTTTCTTTCTTTCAAGTTTGCTATAGGTGCATGGCCTTGTGTTTGTGTGTGTATGTGTGTGTGTGTGTGTGTGAGAGAGAGAGAGAGAGAGAGAGAGAGAGAGAGACCGACCACCTCCAGCAGCGGATGGCCACGCCGCAGTCCCTTCTCCATGCTCCTCAGGGCTCTGGGCACGCACCCCACGGCGTGTGTTTGAGGCCACTGGGATGTAGCTGCCTTACCTGCACATCACCGCCGGCCGTGGACTCAGGCGATCTCAGTTTTGTTGGTAACACCCAAAACCTACCAAGGCGCCGGCGCAGCGGCCCTCTCCTGCGCAGGCCGATGGGGTGAGCTCGGCCACCTCGTTCTCACAGAGCCGCTCACAGCCCCTTCCGTCTGGCACTTGGCCCTGCCAGCCCCGGGAACTCGTGTGTTGTCTTTTACCTCCTGGATGGCGGATTTGGGGTTCAGGGCACTTGCCGATGGGATCGTGGCCAGGCTGGTTTTCCCGGGGGCGTTCTTCCAAGGATCTGGGCGCCGACTGCAGCTCCACGTGTCTTGGGCCTCTGGAAGGGGGTGGCCGTGTGGATGCTCTTTTCCTTGTAGCCTGGCCTTCGAAGCCTTTGCTTTGGCTTCAGTTTCCTCCTTTGCCTTTGCCTTTGGAGCCATTGTGGCAAAACAAGACGTGGTCCTCCCTTGCTGATGTGTGGAGTGCGCTGTTCTGTGGCTGCTTAGCTGTCCTGAGTGACCTGACAGACTCACTTCCAAGGACCTCCTTCCTCAGTGACTAAAAAAGGAGGCTGTGAGTGGGGGAAGGGCACTGGCAACGCAGCGGTGCGTCCCAGTTGGTGGAGGAAAACCCAGTGGGTGGCTTAAGCTAGGACAATGCTGAGGTTCTCAAACAGCAAACCTAACTATCCTTTTTCTTTTTCTTTTCAAGATTTTTCTTATTTAACTCTGTTTATTAATTTATTTACTTATTTAATTTGACCAGAGAGGGACAGAGGGACAGAGGGACAGAGTGAGAGAGAGAAAGTGAGAAAGCAAGCCACCAGGTCTGGTACTTGAACCACGGTTGGCCATGTGGGTGTCCAGCGCACTTAAGCACCATGCCACCCTCCGGCCCCTATTCTGTCATTCTTAGAACTTTGACTACAGGTCATTTTAATCCATCTAATGCAATGATGTGGCTGTGGCATGATGAGGAACACAGAACAAACATGAGATGGGGAGGCTTTGCTATTCAATGCACGTAACATCTGATCCATGTAACTGTTAGCACTGCCCACTCCTGTCAGCATTACCTTTTCGTAGGTTTTTGCCGTAGGGCGTGTATGCTTGCGGGAGAGAGAGAGACAGACAGCGAGAGGAAAAGTGAGAAACCACCCCCTAGGGGCAGTGGCGATGCTGCAGTCCCTTCTTCTCCTGGGATCTTGGGCACGCACGCACAGGCACTGTGCACGATTCTCAAGATCTAGAGGCTTGAAAACCATGCCAGGCGTGTGTGGCTGCATGCCCAAGATCCCGAGAAGAGAAGGGAGGGAGGGGTTTGGCCATCCCCCGGGGGTGAGCTCTTGCTTTCTCTGTCTCTCCCCCTCCACCCCCTGCAAGTGCACACACTATAGCAGGGCCGAGAGAAACGTGGCTAAACGTCAGGAAGGCGATAGAGTGCAGTGGTAGAGAACAACCCGGCCGCTGTCCAGCGCAGTGGTCCACAGAGAGCTTCTTGGAAGAGGTAACTTTTGTGTAAGACATGAGTGTTAGAAGTGGCAGAATGCTGGGGCCGGCAGGCAGCATGGTGGTTACGGTGCTGGACTCCCACATGGCCGACACTGGCTCAAGTCCCCGACCTGGCAGTTGGCTTTCTCACTCTCTCTCTTTCTGTATCTTTCTTTCTTTTTTTTTTTTTTTTTTTTTTTTTTTTTTTTTAGAGGTTTTTGCTATAAGGCGCGTGCGCTCGCCAGACAGACAGAGAGAGACAGAGAGACAGAAAGCGAGAAATCACCCCCCAGGGGGGATGGCCACGCTGCAATCCCTTCTCTTCCATTCTCCTCTCGGGATCTTGGGCACGCACGCACACGTGCCTGGCGTGAGTTTTAAGTCACCGGGTCCGGAACTCGAACCATGGTTGACTACATGGGAGTCCAGCGACATAGCCATTAGGCTAACTGCTGGTCCCATGTATCTTTCTTTCTTTGATCAAATTAAAAAAATAATGTTGGATACAGTTAAATAAATAATTCTTTAAAAAATAAAGAAGCGACAGAATACTTGGTGGTAGAACATTCCTAACTGAAAGAACATGTCCGAAATCCCTAAATTAGAAACAGTGTGAGGAAGAGAAAGCAAACCATGTGGTTAGAGAGGTGAATGGCGAGGACAGTGGGAGAGGAGCTCAGTGTCCACATACCCGGGTCGTGTGGGTGTGCAGGGTCCGAGTAGGTCACAGCTGAAGTTTAGGCGGGGTCCGGAAGGAAGTCGTTGGAAGTCCCCCCCCCCCCCCGCAAAGAATTATTTTATTTAACTTTATTTTTTTATTTATTTTAATTTGCCCAGAGAGGGAGAGACAGAGAGGGGTGGGGGACAGGGGAGAAAGTGTGAAAGTGAGCTGCCAGGTCCGGAACTCAAACTGCCTGCCTGGATTTTTTCCCCCTAAGGAAGTTTTTGCCTTAGGGCATGTGTACTGTGGGGTAGGTGGTAAGAGATACAGAGACAGTGAGAAGGAAAGTGAGAAATCACCCTTTGGGGGGACGGCCACACTGCAGTCCTCCTCCTCCATCCTCCTGGGATCTCGGGTGCACCTGCACGTGCACCTGGGACGGCCACAGGACGGCCACACTGCAGTCCTCCTCCTCCATTCTCCCGGGATCTTGGGCACGCCTGCACATGCACCTGGGACGGCCACAGGACAGCCACACTGCAGTCCTTCCTCCCCCATTCTCCTGGGATCTCGGGCACGCCTGCACGTGCACCTGGGACGGCCACAGGACGGCCACACTGCAGTCCTCCTCCTCCATTCTCCTGGGATCTTGGGCACGCCTGCACGTGCACCTGGGACGGCCACAGGACGGCCACACTGCAGTCCTCCTCCTCCATCCTCCCGGGATCTCGGGCACGCCTGCACGTGCACCTGGCATGGTTTTGAAGCCACTGGGTCCAGGACTTGAGCTGCAGTCGGCCATGTGGGAGTTAAGAGGCCTAACTGCTGCGCCGTTTGCTGGTCCCTGTAAACAATTAAATCTGAATAGCTCTTGAGCTTCTTCCATTTTCAATGTACACTTTAAAATGTAAAGAGTTATAAGCTATTAACTATCATGTAAGTAATAAAATGTGTGTGGTGTATTTTGACAGCCCATATGAATACTTTTTGTCTTCACCCTTTTTTGTAGTGTACCTTCTAATCTGAAAAAAAACCTTCCATGAAATCTGAAAGACAAGTAACGCTACATCTGTCTTCCGAAAGACTGAAATGGGGGCTATCATTTTGAGGTAAGTGTCCCGTTTCCTGTTTTTAACTTTTTATATAATTTTTCCAGAAATTAAACAGAAGGAAAATGGGAATATTGCCCACCTCCTAATCTTCTAGTTAACCTCTGAGGTGGCCAGGGCATGGAACCCTGGGCCTTCTGTAAAGCCAGTCTGGTATTGAGGGTGAAGTTGACCACAGAGTGACGTGAGGAAGCGGAGCTGCTCTCAGAGGAGAGTCGGGAGCGTTGGAAGCTTACTGAGAGGTTAATTGAAACCTGATAAGACCTTTTTAGCCTCCACAGTGAGGACCTGATTGGAGACCGACACGGAGCATGTCAGGAGGGTGTTCGTCATAGCTGCTGCTCAGGTCGCAGTGGAGTGGAGAGTGAGGAAGAGGCCACACAGTCTGAGGGTTTCAGCTCTTCACTCAGTTTTTAAAAAAGAATTATTAATTTAGTTTTGTTATTTTTATTATTACTTTTAATGTGCTATATGGCCCATGTGCCCACCAGAGGAAGAAGGAGAAAGACGGAGAAAGCCATCAGGTCCGGGACTCAAACCATGGTTGGCCACATGGGAGTCCAGTACCCCAGCCACCATGCTACCTGTTGTCCCCTTAATGCTTTTGTGTGTGTGCGTGTGTGTGCGCGCGCACGTGCTTCTTTTTGAGAGAGCCTTTTGTTATAGGGCACATGCTCTAGCCAGAGACAGAGAAAGAAAGAGAAAGTGAGAAATCACGCCCCCAGGGGTTGATGGCCACCTGCAGTCCCTTCTCCTCCATTCTCCTGACGGATTTTGGGCGTGCATGCACACATTCACGATGCGAGTTTTAAGCTGCTGGGCCTGGGCCTTGAGCCTTGGTCGAGTACATGGGAGTCCAGTGATGTAGCCATTAGGCTACCTGCTGGTTCCCGCCATTCATTTTTTTAAACCAGTACCTAGTATGTACTTAGGATGCACCAGTCACTTCTCAGCGTTAGCATTATAGTTAGGTTGACCATCCGTCCTGATTCAAGCATCTCGTCAACCACTTCGGACCCAGCTGTTTCTTTTTCCTGCTAGAGAAAGTGCACTTGTTCAGAGAGACAGAGAGGAAGAAAGCAACCCCAGTGGGGTGTGGCCATGCTGCCATCCTGTCTCCTTTCTCTGTCCTTTTGGGATTTGGGCATACATGCATGCGCATGTGCTTGCTGTTTTTTTTTTCTTTTCTTTTCTTTTTCTTTTTGAGAGGTTTTTGCTATAGGGCGCATGCGCTTGCCAGAAAGACAGAGAGAGACAGAGAGTGAGAAATCACCCCCCAGTGGCAATGGCCACGCCTCAACCCCTTCTCCTCCATTCTCCTCACGGGATCTTGGGTATGCACGCACACATGCCTGGTGTGAGTTTAAGCCACCGGGTCCAGGGCTCGAACCGCAGTCAACTACCTGTGAGTTCAGCGACATAGCCATTACACCAACTGCTGGTCCTGTGCTTGCTAATTTTAAGCTACTGGAGCTGAGATCCAAATCATGTGGTTGGTTACGTGGTCTAGCACCCTTAACCACTAGGTATGGGCCCAGTGCCCAACTATTTTTTTTTTTTAAGAAAGACTTTTTTGCGATAGGGTGTGTGCGCTCACCAGAGAGACAGAGAGAGACTACCCCCCACAGGGCATAATCACGCCATAATCCTTTCTTCTCCAATCTCTTCTGAGGATTTTGAGCATGCATGCACATGCGCCTGGTGTGAGTTTTAAGTCTCCGGGTCTAGGACTTGAACTACAGTTGACTACTGCGTGGTAGCCCCAGTGTTGTAACCATTACACCATCTGCTGATCCCACCCAATGATTTTTTTTAAAGAATTGTTTACTCAATTTTATTTATTAATTCACTCATTTTTTAATTTGACCAGAGAGAAAACACACACACACACACACACACACACACACACAGAGAGAGAGAGAGAGAAAGCGAGAAAGCAAGCCACCAGGTTCGGGACTTGAACTGTGGTCGGCCATGTGGGAGTGTCCAGTGCCTCAGCCACCACACTCTCTAATGGTTCCCCCACCCAACTATTTTTAATATCCTTATTTTTTTCTCAAGTTTACTGGTTAGATAGTAAGTAACATAGTCTACACTATCCCTGCTGGGTTTGGTTTTTTCTGTACCCTAGTTATACTGTCAACAAGACAGTATACTATTAAGAAGACATAATCTTTTCCTGGGTTTATCTTGCCTGCTAGGTATTTTAGCATTAGCAAGTAGTATATTTTAGGTAAAAGGGAATGATCCGTTATAGTAGTTTAAATATTATACAGAGGGATTTGTTTCTTACCCTCCTGAGTAGGTAAGAAAGTTGGAGATTAAGGACAGAGGCAGCAGCTTAATTTGCACAAAAGCATAGCCATCTTTCTGCTTAAAAGCTAGAAGATAAAGGAGATCCTGAATCAAGAAATTTTGGGGCAGAAGAGGAAGAAAACTGAGATTTTTTACCCTATTTTTAAAATAATGTAGAGGTTATCTCTTAGGCGTATAGGTAGTTACTTGGTGGTAGAGTTGGGATCATGAAGAAAGCATTTAGGAAAACATTGTCGGGCGATGACCAAATGCCCCAGATATTTACCGAGCGCCTACATTGTGTCAGGCACTTTATAGCCAAGATTGGCCTTCTCACGGCGCTAAACGTTGACGTGAACAAGACAAACACTGAATCACCCTGTAATTAAAACAGGAAGAGAAGTAAAGCAGGACACTTGCCAGAGGACTGTTTGATGCTTGTGAAGAGTTAACACTAAGGTCGACACTGCAGCAAGAATTTAGGCACTTGGAGGTCAAACTAAGTACAGACTTCAGGATGGAATGGGCTGGGTGTGTTTGTAGGATGTGAACAATGCCAGCGGTGGGACCAGGGAGGATGAGGGTTACGGTGTCATGAGATAAAGAGGGTGAAGATGTCGTCAGAGCCCAGCCACGGGGCCCTGTGGCCCTGATAAGGAGTTTAGACTGAAAGAGGTCTTACAAGGTTTTAAAGTTTATTTAGTTTTATTTTTTAGGTTTCGTCATAGGGTACATGTGCATGCTGGAGAGACAGACAGAGAGGGAACGTGGGAAATCACCCCTTAGTTGGGATGGCCACGCCGCAGTCCCTTCTCCTCCATCCTCCTCTTGGAATTTTGGGCACTCATACTCACATGCCTGACACAGGTCCGGGATTCTAACCCTCATCAGCCAGGTGGAATCTAGTGCCTTAGACACAATGCCATCTGCTGGCCCCAGTCTTGGGAAGGTGTTTTTATAAAAAGAATTATTGATTAATTCCATTTGTTATTTTATTTTATTTATTTATTTATTTATTTATTTATTTTTTTGAGAGGTTTTTGCTATAGGGCGCGTGCGCTCGCCAGACAGACAGAGAGAGACAGAGAGATAGAAAGCGAGAAATCACCCCCCAGGGGGGATGGCCACGCCGCAATCCCGTCTCCTCCATTCTCCTCTCGGGATCTTGGGCACGCACGCACACACGCCCGGCGTGAGTTTAAGCCGCCGGGTCCGGGACTCGAACCGCGGTCGACTACGTGGGAGTCCAGCGACATAGCCATTATGCTAACTGCTGGTCCCATTTTATTTATTTTTTTAAACTTTGACCAGAGAGAGACAGAGAGAAAGGGAAAGTGAGAAAGCAAGTCGCCAGGTATGGGATTCAAACTGCGGTCAGCTCTGTGGGAATCCAGTACCTTTAACAACCACTTTAATCAGCCATTATGCCACCTACTGGCCCCTGGGGAAGGTTTTAAACACAAAATTGTCATAATGTGATATATATTTTAAGATTCTTCTGGTTGTTAGGACCAGCAGTTGACATAATGGCTATGTTGCTGGACTCCCATGTAGTTGACTGCAGTTCGAGTCTTGGACCCGGCCGCTTAAACTCATGCTGGGCGCGTGTGCATGCGTGTCCAAGGTCCCCAGAAGAGAATGGAGGAGAAGGGATTGCGGCGTGGCCTGGGGGGTGATTTCTCGCTTTCAGTCTCTCTGTCTCTCTGTCTTTCTGGCAAGTGCACATGCTTTATAGCAAAAACCACTCCAAAAAAAAAAAAAGATTCCTCTGGTTGCTCTGCTGAAGGTGGGTGGTACGTACAGAGGCTGTATGGACTGGCCAGGTTAGGCGGGGATGGTGGAGCGACAGTGAGGTCATCCGGATGGCATGGACAGGCCTGCGGGCCGTCGGAGGGGCCTGCTGAGCATCTGCCAACATAGGAAGAGCTGGTTAGCTGCTGAGCTTATAACAATGAGCAAAAATAGATTCTGCTTCATGGAGCTGATGTTCTAGTGAGGGTAAGGAAGACAACACACGTGTAAGATTTTAGGTGGGGACGACTCATCTTATGGCTTCACACCTTCTCGCCGTTGTCCTTAGTATAAGGAAATATGTTAGGTAGAGGGCGGCGTGGGTGCAGGTGGGGTAGGCTTATTATTGTATAAGGTGTTCTTAGGGAAGCCCTCTCACAGGGTGACCTCTGAACTGGCAGCTCTGAATGAAGTAAAGGAGCAGCCGCGTGAACTTTGGAGTATGGGCAGGGAGGCTTCTAGGCTGCTTTCGGAACTCAGATACAAAGGCCCTCGGCCCGGGCTGTGCTCTGTGCTCTGAGCAGTGAGGGCCTGCCTGCCTGCAGCGGAGCCAGAGGGGGCAGTCGGCGCCCACAGCGGCCTCGCGAAGGCGCGGCCCAACTGCAGACCAGATCCAGACCTTTGGGTTTTCTTCTGTGTGATGATGGGGACGGAGAGCCGGCATGAGGGTGTGGGGGAGTGAAGGGCCAAGCTGTGACTGGGAGTGTAACTTGTTGCAAAAGAACAGTGAGGCCAGGTGGTTGACATATCAGGCTGATGATAAGAGGAGGGCGGGAACCAGCAGGTGGCATGGTGGTTAAGGCACTGGACTCTCACATGGCTGACTATGGTTCAAGCCCCGTGCCCAGCAGATTGAAAGTCATGCGAGGCGTGTACATGTGCATGTGCAAGATGGCAAGAGGAGGATGGAGGAGCAAAGACTGTGATATGCCGTCCCCAGGGCATGGCTCCTCATTTTCCCTCTCTCTGGTGAGTGCACGTGCCCTATGACAGAAAACCTAAGGAACACAGAAGAAAGAGTGAGAGGAGGAGTATATAATAAAAACAGAGTTTTGAATACCTTGGCGAGGTAGGAAGAGTAGAGAAAAGTGAATTGAGGGACCAGCAGTTAGCGTAATGGCTATGTTGCTCGACTCCCATGTCCAACTGTGGTTCGCATCCCAGACCTGGTGGCTTAAACTCACGCTGGGCGCGTGTGCGTGCGTGCCCAAGATCCCGAAAGGAGAATGGAGGAGAAGGGACTGCGGCGTGGCCATCCCCCTGGGGGGTAATTTCTCGCTTTCTGTCTCTCTGGCAAGTGCACGCGCCCTGTAGCAAAAACTTCTCAAAAAAAAAAAAAAGGCGAATTGAGAAGATCTGTTCTTCCTAATGAACTAGTTTATTTAGATTTTTTAAAATTGTGGCAATGTATACATAATATAAAATTTGCCATTTTAATGATTTCTTAAAGAAGAATTTTATCTAATTTTATTTATTTACTTATTTATTTATTTATTTATTTATTTTAATTTGACCAGAGAGGGGCAGAGCATGAGAGAGAGAGAGAGAGAGAGAGAGAGAGAGAGAGAGAGAGAGAGAAGGGTGAGAAAGTGAGAAAGCAAGCCACCAGGTCAAGGACTCAAACTGCAGTTGGCTGTGTGGGAGTTCAGCGCCTTAACCACCATGCCACCTGCTGGCCTCCAATATTAGTCATTTTCAAGTATACCTTGCAGTGGCATTAGTTCATTCACAATGGTGTGCAACATCCCCACTATCCTTCTCCAGAACTTTTTTTGTGTGCATTTAACTATAAGGGTACATGCTCTTGCCTGAGAGAGACAGAGAGAGAGAGAGAGAGAGAGAGAGAGAGTAGAAGTGACCCCCTAGGGGAGATTACCATGCTGCAGTCCCATCTTCTCTGTTATCCTTTTGGGATTGGGGGCACGCACGCACACCTTGCAAATTTTTCAAGTTGCTGGGTCCAGGACTAGAACCACACAGTTGGCCATGTAGGATCAAGCCATCTTAACCATTGCACCCTCTGCTGGTCCCATCATTTCCAGAACTTTACTGAAAAAAAAAGGGGGGGGGGGGAGCTGTTTTTTGCATTTGTTTTGTGAAAAGCAGGGGTTGGGGGAGACACAGAGAGAAAAACAGACAGGAAGGACAGCCATGCCACAGTCCTTTCTCTGGTTTCCTCTGAGGGCTTTGGCCAAGCACACATAAGCACCTGGTGTGATTTTCTTTTTTACTGTTTTAGAGAGATTTTTGCTATGGGTTGCGTGCACTTGCCAGAGAGACAGGGACAGACAGAAAGTGAGACATCAGCCCTGAAGGGGGATGGCCACACTGCAGTCTCTTCTCCAGTCTCCTCTTGAGATCTTGAGCATGCACACACACACACATGCACACGTGCCTGGCCTGAGTTTTATGTTGCCGAGTCTGGGACTCAAACCATGATGGACTCTGAGAATCCAGTGATGTAACCTTTATGCCATCAGCTGGTCCCCACCTGGAATGATTTTCAAACTGCCGGATGTGGGACACAAACCTCACAGTTGACAACGTTGGATCCAACCACCTTAACCACTATGACACAAGCTGGCACATAGCAGTAGAATGTTTTCCGTATATTTTTTAAAAAGAATGCTTATCAGTTTAAGCTGTTTTCAAGTAGTTTTAGAAGCAGCACAAGCCCTCATGTTCTGTTACAGGGTCAGAACTGTAAAGAAAGCTATTTTCAAGTTAAATTTTACTGAGAGGGGCTGGCAGGTGGCGTGGCGTTTAAGGGCGCTGGATTCCCACATGGCTGTCCCCAGTTTGAGTCCCAGACCTGGTGACTTCCTTTTTCACTTTCCCTTTCTCTCTCTCTCTCTCTCTGTCACTTTCTAGTCAAGCTTAACAATAATAATAACAAACAGATTTAAATAAATAATTCTTTAAAAAAAATTCCAATGAGAGATCCTCATAGGAATGAAAATTCTGATATCTTTTTTTTGAATTTTATTTATTCATTCACTTATTTTTAATTTGAGCAGAGAGAGATACAAAGATAGAGAAGGAAAGTGAGAAAGGAAGCCACCAGGTCCAGGACTTGAACCATAGTCAGCCATGTGGGAGTGTCTAGCTCCTTTTTTTTTTTTTTTTGGGGGGGGGGGAGAGGTTTTTGCTATAGGGCGCGTGCGCTCGCCAGACAGACAGAGAGAGACAGAGAGACAGAAAGCGAGAAATCACCCCCCAGAGAGGATGGTCACGCCGCAATTCCTTCTCCTCCATTCTCCTCTCGGGATCTTGGGCACACACGCACACGCGCCCGGTGTGAGTTTTAAGCCACTGGGTCCAGGACATGAACCATGGTCGACTACGTGGGAGTCCAGCGACATAGCCATTACGCTAACTGCTGGTTACCAGGAGTGTCTAGCTCCTTAACCACCACAGCACCTGCTGGTCTTGAAAATTCTGATATCTTTGTTTTTTTGGAGAGGTTTTTTTGTTATAGGGCGCGTGTGCTCGCCAGAAAGACAGAGATAGACAGAGAGATAGAAAGCGAGAAATCACCCCCCAGGGGGGATGGCCACGCCACAATCCCTTCTCCTCCATTCTCCTCTTGGGATCTTGGGCACACATGCACACGCAACTGGCGTGAGTTTAAGCCGCCGGGTCCAGGACTTGAACCGCGGTCGACTACATGGGAGTCCAGCGACATAGCCATTACGCCAACTGCTGGTCCCAGAATTCTGATATCTTGAAAAGAGCACTGGGGCCAGCAGGTGGCCTGGTGGTTGAGGTACTGGACTCCCACGTGGCCAAATGCAGTTGGAGTCCCGGACCTGGCTGCTTGCTCCTCACTTTCTCTGTCTCTCTCTCTGGTGAGTGTACATGCCCTATGGCAAATTTAAAATATAATTGTAATAACAATAAATTTTTAAAAAATGCTTTGTCAGAAATCATGGTTGCTATGTCTATGCCTGAGTAAGTTGCTTCACTTGATTCAGCAGAAAGCTCTATATTTTGAATAATAGGCATACATTTTGATCTCTTTAGAACAGACAAGAGAGTTAAATGAACAAGACGGATTTTTTTCAAAGAGTGTACCTGTTGGGGCCGGTCTTGGTGTAGCAGTAGAGCAGGCGGACCCACACTGGGGAGGTTGTGGGTTCACGTCAGGGGACCTCCTGTGCATGCTGGGCCACCGTGTGCCTGAGTGATCGGGCTGGCATTCACTGCGTGGATTGCAGTGGGAGGATGCTGGTCATGGTGCCCAACCCTGTCTTCTTATCTTTAGTAGAAATAAATAGAAAAACTTAAAAGACAAATACTAATATTTGTTCGTCTCTGAGTTTTGTATGGAACTGGAAAGATTTTCCTCTTGGTGTTGACTGGTTCATTGCCTGTGTAATGGTGGGGAAGAGACATTTTCCATTCAGGTGGACGAGAGACAAATAAATACTGCTACAGGGGGAAATGCCGACGGTGTAAGATCCTAGAGCGCATTTGTTGTTGATTTTAAAGAATTATCTATTTAATTCCATTTGTTATTACTTTTTTAGAAAGAATTATTTATTTAATTTTTTATTTATTCATTCACATATTTTAGAGAGAGAGAGAGAGAGAGAGAGAGAGAGAGAGAGAGAGAGAAAGCGAGAAAGCAAGCGCCCAGGTCCGGGATTTGAACTGTGGTTGGCCATGTGGGAGTGTCCAGCACCTTAACCACCATTTAACTTGACCAGATAGAGAGGGAGAGAGAAAGGGGGAGAAAGCAAGTCGTCAACCTGGGACTCAAACCATGGTCAGCCATGTGGGAGTCCAGTGCCTTTACCAACCACGCCACCTGCCAGCCCCTTGCTGTTGTTTTTGAGAGAGATTTTTTGCTATTGGATGTGTGCGCTTGCCGGAGAAACAGAGACAGAAAGCAAGAAGTCACCTCCTGGGGGGAAGGCCACACCGGAATCTCTTCTCCATTTTTCTCTCAGTACCTTGGGCACGCACACACACACCTGGCTTGAGTTTGAAGCCTCTGGGTCCAGGACTCGAACTGCATTCGACTCCGTGAGAGCCCTGCTTTGTAACCACTGCAGCGTCTGCTGGTCCTGCCTGTAGAGGGTTTATGTTTTTACGTTGCCGGAGAGTGCATTCATTCCTCAGAGAGAGACCGAGAGACAGAGAGGGGGAGGTAGACAGGACCTCGCAGGGGCAAGGTCACAATGCAGTCCTTTTCTCACTCCCACTTCTTCACCCTGTCGGGATTTGGGGTATGCACACATACGTGCCTGGTGTGTTTCCCAAGCTGCCTGGGGTCAGCCAGTGAGGTAAGGATTCCATTAACCATCAGGCTGTGGGGCTGGCCTTCCAGGCGGTTTTGGGTGTTTTTTTTTTGGTTGTTTGTTTGTTTTTAAGAGAGATTTTTGCTATAGGTCACATGCACTCGCTTGAGAAACAAAAGAGAGAAATCACCCCCCAGGGAAGATGGCCATACCGCAATCCCTTCTCTTCCACTCTGCTCTTGATTTTGGGCACACATGCACACGAAACCAGCATGAGTTTCCAGCCAGTGGGTCTGGGACTCAAACTGCAGTGGGCCATGTTCAGCACCTTAACCACTATGCACTGCTGGCCCCCAGACAGATTTTTGATACAGAAAATTTTTTCAAACGAATTATTTATTTATTTAATTTATTTATTTGTTATTTAATTTGACGAGAGAGAGAAAGGGAAATTAAAAAATCAAGCTGCCAGGTCTGGGACTCGAACTGTGGTTAGCCATGTGGGAATCCAGCACCTTTAACCACTACGCCACCTGCCGGCCCGAAACAGAAATTTTGAGAGATGAGGCCAACCCATGGCATGGTGATTAAGGTGGCTTGATCCCACAAGGTCAATGGAACGGTTTGAGTCCTGGACCCCGTGGCTTGAGAAACACACAAGGTGTGTGTGTGTGCGTGACCGGCACCCAGAAGGAGGGAAAGGTGGAGGAGATGGGGCCGTGACACGGAGTTGCCCCGTGGTGGGTGCTTTCTCACTTTCTCTTCTGTCTCCGGGAGCTCACATTGCCCTCTGGCCAAAAGGAAACCAAAACCAAAACAAAAAAAGAAGCATGATGCCACTGTCTTCAATATTGTTATGGTTTTCCTCGATAAATGTGCTTTAATTTGAGAAAGTTTACTTTTGAAGCCTGCCATGAACACTGAGTGAGCAGGGTGAGGTCGTTTACACTTGCCTTCCGGTTTTTACCACCACCTCTTCCTCCAGTTCTTTGTCTTTGCTCTGGGGTCCTTTTTTGTTGATATGCATTAGATGTTTATGTGGTTAGAAAAAGTGTTCATAAAGATGATATTGTTGAGTGCCTGCTGCTTCTGGTCCTCGATAATGTGACATGCTTTTTGCTTTTACGCAGAAATAACTGTGGTCAGATTGTCGTGTCGCCGGCCGCAGACACTGAGGGTATTGTGGAAGGGCCTCTGGCTGTGTGCGTGGGTGACCTTCCGTAACTGTTTTCTCTGCTGCTCCGGCTTCCTGAGCCTGTGGACCACGTGGTGGAGCAGCAGTACGCACAGGGGGTGTGCACGGCTGCCTCGCTGGTTCCAGTGCAGTTTTCCACTACAGTAACGTCACGTATGTTTTTTTTTTCTTTTTGGAAAGGTTTTTGCTGTAGGACACGTGCACTCGCCAGAAAGAGACAGAGAGGCAGAAAGCAAGAAATCACTCCCCGGGGGAGTGGCCACGCCTCAATCCCTTCTCCTCCATTCTCCTCTTGGGATCTTGGGCATGCATGCACACAACACCCGGCATGAGTTTAAGCCACCGGGTCCGGGATTCGAACCGCAGTCAACCACATGGGAGTCCAGCAACATAGCCATTACGCTAACTGCTGGTCCCTTTCTTCTTGTTATTATTATTATTATTATTATTATTA